>LR812530.1:57048600-57061100 GCA_903798195.1 Danio kyathit | reverse complement strand
ATCGGTCTGTGTATGCATATGTGTGTCTGTGAGTGTGTTTGCATGTGTGTGTGTGTATGCATAGGTGTTTGTGTGTGTGTATGTCTGTAAGTGTATGTGTGCATATGTGTGTCTGTAAGTGTGTGTGTATGGATATATGTGTCTGTGAGAGTGTATATTCATATGTGTGTTCGTGTGTATGCATGTGTGTGTTTGTATGCATATATGTGTGTCTGGGAGTGTGCGTGTGTGTGAGTGTGTATATGCATATATGTGTGTGTGTGTGTGTGTGTGTGTGTGCATGTGTGTGTGTTTGTGTGTGTGTGTGTGTCTGACCTCCACATGAGCGTCTGGTAAACACTGGGCTGCAGCTGGAACACATGGTTACTGACGGCCAGGTTGTGGTCCAGTCTGAACGGCTCCAGAATCACACCGTCCCGCACCGGGAACGTCAGGCGGAGCTCAGACTGGCGGTTTCCTAGACAACAAGACGCCTCAGTGATTGACTGTTCTAATCAGTGTATGTGTGTGTGTGTGTGTGTGTGTGTGTGTGTGTCTGACCTGCAGTGCTGATGTTGTGTTTAATGTCTGCAGGTTTGATGTCTGTGTTTGTCGACAGAAACGCTGGAAAACTCTGAGCTGGAGGAGTCGAGTTTCCGGCCCGCGGAGAGTGTGGAAAACTGACCAACGGCCCTGCAGGCTGAAACACACACACACACACACACACATGAATGAGCACAGCAGATTCAGTGTCTGAGCAGAGAGTTAAGCAGATTCTGCAGAACTGACTGTGTTTAGGCTGGTCTGAGAACAGTGGAAACTGCTGCCCATGCTGAAGCTCTGACTGGGCTCCTGCACACACGCACACACGCACACACACACACACACACACACACACACACATATTCAGGAGAGCATATATATACATATATATACAGTTGAAGTCAGAATTATTCGCCCCCTTTGAATTTTATTTTCTTTTTTAAATATTTCCCAAGTGATGTTTAACAGAGCAAGGAAATGTTCACAGTATGTCTGATAATATTTTTTCTTCTGGAGAAAGTCTTATATGTTTTATTTGGGCTAGAATAAAAGCAGTTTTTAATTTTTTAAACACCATTTTTGGACAAAATTATTCGCCCCTTTAAGCTATTTTGTTTTCAATAGTCTACAGAACAAACCATCATTATACAATAACTTGCCTAATTACCCTAACCTGCCTAGTTACCCTAATTAACCTAGTTAAGCCTTTAAATGTCACTTTAAGCTGTATAGAAGTGTCTTGAAGAATATCTAGTCTAATATTATTTACTGTCATCATGACAAAGAGAAAATAAATCAGTTATTAGAGATGAGTTATTAAAACTATTATGATTAGAAATGTGTTGAAGAAATCTGCTCTCTGTTAAACAGAAATTGGGGGAAAACTAAACAGGGGGGCGAATAATTCTGACTTCAGCTGTAAATATACTGTATATATATATATGTATATATCGTCATTTATATCTGACATTTTTGTCAAAATTGAGTTATTGACATGTTCTTATTAAATGACAACTTATTTACATTATGGGATGTTTTTATAAGTTGTTTACATTTTAAGACTTTTTATTTAAAAAACAAATGTTACACACACACTGTTTGCTATGGAATGCAAAACCTTTGAAGCTCAATATCTCAAAATCACTCAGAACGCAGACCGAACCTTATAATTCCAGGGTGACGAAATATATATATAACAAAATTATACAATTTGTAACAGTTTACAGTTTTGTAGATGTTATTTTACCCCTACAAAAGCTGATAATATATAAACAAATACAATTAAATCAAATAATTACCAAATCAGTAGTAATATATTCCATAACGCAAAATTGTAATATACTGTATGCATGGCATTGCAACTTATTTTATTGTGTGTGTGTGTGTGTATATATACATACAGTTGAAGTCAGAATTATTAGCCCCTGTTTATTTTTCCCCCCAATTTCTGTTTAACAGAGAGCAGATTTCTCCAACACATTTCTAATCATAATAGTTTTAATAACTCATCTCTAATCACTGATTTATTTTATCTTTGTCATGATGACAGTAAATAATATTAGACTAGATATTCTTCAAGACACTTCTATACAGCTTAAAGTGACATTTAAAGGCTTAACTAGGGTAATTAGGGTAACTAGGCAGGTTAGGGTAATTAGGCAAGTTAGTGTATAATGATGGTTTGTTCTGGAGACTATCGAGAAAATATATAGCTTAAAGGGGCTAATAATATTGACCTAAAATGGTGTTTAAAAATTAAAAACTGCTTTTATTCTAGCCAAAATAAAACAAATAAGACTTTCTCCAGAAGAAAAAATATTATCAGACATACTGTGAAAATTTCCTTGCTCTGTTCAACATCATTTGGGAAATATTTAATAAAGAAAAATAAATTCAAAGGGGGCGAATAATTCTGACTACAACTGTATATAGTTAAAATACAATGCACTTTAAGCTGAATACTAATATCCTGCAAAATAAGTAGTCAAATATTATGCACTGTCATCATGACAAAGAGAAAATAAGTTAATTATTAGAAATGAGTTATTATGCTGAAAAATGTACTGAGAAATCTTCTCTCCAGCAGTATGTGTAGTTTTTAATTTTAGCAATCCCTTTATCCTGATTTTAATAGAACAGTGAATCAGACCTTGTATAAGGGCCCGGTGGCTGCACTGTGAAGCTGTGGATCCACCGCCGGTGTCCTCTGTGTGGCGTATGGGGGTGAGGACGGGCCCCTGGGGTCCATGTACTGAGAGCAGAGCTGTGGGTTTGGTCCAAACTGCTGTCCATAGCTGCCCTGGACAAACACACATCCATGAGGAATTACCAAAACACACACTGAGCTTTGCATGAGTTCTGCATAAAATGTCAAATGTTATATATATAAATATATATATTATAAGTATATTAAATATAAAATAAATAAATAAATTATTATTATTGTATAATTATATTTTTAAAAGATATTTTATAGTAAAATGTATGATTTAAAATATGCAAACAAACAGATATGCACTTTATTATTTAAGTGCAAAATATGCACTTCTAATATATAATATATATACTCCAAATATATATATTTGACAAAATAAATAGCATATATTTTAAACATTTACAATTTGTTTTAATATTATAAATGAACATATAATTACAAAATTATTTTAAAATATTAAATTATGTTTACAATTATTATTTAAATTTATGCATATTTAAAATATTAAATGTATATATATTTAAGGTCAAATTTTAATAAAACCTTTGTACATTTTATGACACTCTATATTACACTGAAATATTCATATGCATTTTAAAAATTTTAAATAAAGAGAGACAAAAAATGTAAATATTAAAACATTATAAATGAATTAAATACATTTTTTAAATATATTAAAATATATTTTATTTTAAATGTTCCTAATAGAAGTGAAGGTAAATGTTCATCTGTAACTCACGTCTCCAGGATAGGGTCTCTTCATGGGCTGTGTGGGTCGAGGGCCAGTCCTGTGTAGTTGCGTCCTGTACGGCTGACCCATAACCACAGCTCCAGGGGTCCCTCGAGGGCCCGACGGCTCCACAAACTGAGTGCTGTAAGCCTGGCCTGACCCCATCTGGAAGGAGGAGCACACCTGCAACCCACACACACAGGTTTGTTTTAGTGAATTGTGGGGACGATCTGAAAAAAAACTCATTCTGTATGATTTATAAGCTTTTTGAGAAATGAGCACATCAGCAGTGTCCTCATGATTCACCTTCTCCTGTGTGTGTATATATATATATATATATAATTAATGCTGATTATAAATAATTAATCATGATCAATCACATCTGAAATGTGTGTCAATTTTAATTTATTATATATTTTAATTTATGGATTTATTTCACTGTACAGTATAAAAATTGCGATAACTTTTAATTGTTTAGAAATAGTCTACCTATGATCCGATCGACCACAACATCATGCAAACAGAAAATACAGATGAACATTAGATTCATTCTTCCATTCATTTTCCTTCGGTTTAGACCCTTTATTCATCAGGGGTCAACACAGTGGAATGAACCGCCAACTATTCCAGCATATGTTTTACACAGCGGATGCCCTTCCAGCTGCAACCCATCAGTGGGAAACACCCATACACACTCATTCTCACACACACACACACACACACACACACACACACACACACACACACACACACACACACACACACACACACACTACGGCCAATTTAGTTGATCAATTCCCCTATAGCGCATGTGTTTGGACTGTGGGGGAAACCGGAGCACCCGGAGGAAACCCACACCAACACGGGGAGAACATGCAAACTCCACACAGAAACACCAACTGAGCCAGCCGGGACTCGAACCAGAGACCTTCTTGCTGTGAGGCCACTGTGCTGACCACTGAGACACTGTGCTGCCAAATTTAGATTATTATTATTATTAATATTATATGTGCTGTCGTACCGCGCTGTACTGGTTCATGTCCTTGTTTTGCGTCTCCTGCAGCGCGGCAACCGTTGCCGTGGCCGTGGCCGTTGCAGTGGCAGCAGCGGCAGCAACAGCAGCAGCGGCAGCAGCAGCAGCTGGTTGGCTGAAGTCAGAAGGGGGTCGTGCCTGTGAGGGTAAGCTCATCCCACCTGCATAATTAGACGCGCCCCCATAACTGCAGAAGAGAGAGAGAGAGTTAATTTCTTCCATGTTGTACAAGGCTTTTATTCATTTAAAAAACACATAAAGGTAATTAATCACAGAATAAGGTGTGACAGGTGTAGAAGCAGCTGTTGTATAAAGGGGGTTGCACACCGGATGCGCTGCTCAGCAATGCGCTACGCAGCACCATGCAGTTCAGAATTCTAAACACAGATTTCTAACAGGGTACGCACACCGGCACCGCAAGTTGGCGGCTGTCTGCGGCGCCCAGCTACGACTCAGGAGGACTCTGTTCATATTTCTGCTGCTCCACAAAGCACCATCTGAATAGTTTCATTTTCAATAACATGCGAATGTGACACTTCCAACTGTCATGTGCATCGTGTCATGGCAATGAGCGTTATTCATGACGCTATTCATGTTTTCAATCTGTCGCTATGGGGACGCTCAGGCGTCTGTAGCTCCGCCCTCGTCTGAAAAGAGCATAATCTCATTTGAATTTAAAGAGACAGTCACCAAAACACCACAATTAGGATCAAAGCCTGAAGTGAAGTTTATTTATAAACTAATGTCGAGAGGATCACGTGTCTATGATTGATCACAGCCGGTCCCACATTATTCAATTCATGATTCAGCAATCAGACGATTCCTAAGCCACTATAAATACCCTCAGTTTCATATCACAGCCATATTCGTTTTGAAGAATTCCCCCTTACTCCTCCTTTCCTAGATGGGTGGCACGGTGGCCCAGTGGTTAGCACTGTTGCCTCACAGCAAGAACGTAACTAGTTCTAGTCCTTACCAAGCCAGCCACGTTCTCCCCGTGCTCATGTGGGTTTCCCCCGGGCTCCCCGGTTTCCTCCCACCATCCAAAAACATGCAACTTAAGTTAATTGACTAATCCAAATCGGCACCATAGACATGCTCCTAGTAAGTAGTTATCTCTTAAGAGCAATACTTAGTTCTCCAGATCTACCTGAGCTCAAACTCCCCTCTCGCCTTGCAAATGGGAGGGAGCCCCGGGCTTATGAGCTCAGGGCTCAGCATGCCAAACACACTTTATAATCAATCATCAGCTAAGTGTGAACTCTTGAAAGGGCCAGTTAGAGAACATTATTAGTGTGCTATTTTCAGCTCAAACTCACACACACACACACTCTAGACACAGCAGGGATGCGTTTTATATATAAAAACAACAGATAACAGATGTCCTTTAAAAGCAGAAGACTCTGACCTGCTGTATCCTGCTCCTCCTGCAGTGTATGTGGATCTCCCATACTGCATATACGCTGGGTTTGGATTCATTTTAGAGGAGAACTGCTGTGGTCCTGGGAACTGCCCCGAGTTCAGACTCACATTCCCGCATGTCATGGGGTTCATGTGGCTGTTTGGGTTCTCCGTGGGGTTTCCCAGCACCTAAACACACACACACACACACACACACACACACACACACACACACACACACACACACACACACACACATTGAATTGAATTGTTAATCAAAATTGTGAATTGAATCGGGAGCAGTGGTGGAAAGAGTACTGAAAAATCATACTCCAGTAAAAGTACCATTACTTGCCTAAAAATGTAGTGTAAGTAGAGTAAAAGTATCTGCTGTAAATATGACTCAAAGTATGAGTAAAGAGTAGCCCTTTTAAAAGTACTCAACAGTAGTGAGTATTATGCTGTCAAAAGCTGAAGTGTTTACATGTAATTTGTGCATGTGTGTGTAAACGTAACATTCTGTAGTCATACCTGCCAACACTCCCGTTTTTCCCGGGAGTCTCCCGTATTTCAGACCCATCTCCCCCCATCCTCCCATTTTGTTATTTCTCCCGGAAAACTCCCGTAATTTCAACCATCTCAACAACCCCCCACCCCTGGTCCTCAGCATTTTGGTATGGTCTGTGAAATAGTCTGTGAATATAGGATCTGATTGCAGCGGTGGCTCAAAACACACTTCATAGTTACTAACACCACAGTACCCGATTCTCAACAGTGTTTTTCAGACACTTCACCCCCCAACCTAACCCCCCGGTCTCCCGGACTTCAGGGACAAATGTTGGCAGGTATGTCTGTAGTGCATCTAGTGATTGCCCAGCAGGCACACAACATCATGAGATATCAATATTAGGTTAGATTTAGGTTGTGTTGTCAGGTGACCAAAATCAATTGTCAAGCCAGCATCTAAGGACAACATTATTTTGATGTAATAATAATGACGTCAAATGACGTTGATATTTAATTGATTTTAGGTTGTTAGAAAGTGACCAAAATCCAGCGTCGAGCCAACATCTTAAACCAACTTCATATATGACATCAAATACTGACATTTATTCATCAGGTACGGCAACCAAAATCCAACGTCTGATAGATGTCATAGCGGTAACGTCCACACAACGTCAAGCTGTAACATCATTAGACGTTGATATTTGGTTGGTTATAGGTTGGACATTGGACATTGACATTGGCCTGACGTTGAGTTCTGATGTCAACCTGATTTTCATTTCCAAACAAAATGCAAAGTCCCCATGACGTTAGGGTTCAACGTCAATCAGACATCATGTTGACGTCCTGTGCCTGCTGGGTGTTTAAGGCCATTTCGGTCATCATACAGTAAACATCCGTCATCTTCTCATCAGTGACCTGCATCTAAACAGTCTCTGGGTCAATGTGTGTAAAGATTTTGAACAACTTCATAGACACTTTTAATACTTCCAAACAGTTTGCTGCAATTATAAAGTGCACACGTCTTGAGGTAGTTCATTATGATGCGGTTTTCCTTCTACAGTATGTGCGATTTGATTGGGCAGGAATCACAGGACTGATTTTTCTAATCCCCATGGACAAGAAAAATAAAGTACTTACTGCAGGTTGAAAGAAAGTAGTGGAGTAAAAGTACAGATACTGCACTAAACATGTACCGAAGGAAAAGTAAAGTACACATTTTTAAAACTACTCAGTAAATTACAATTCCTGAGAAAAACTACTCAATTACAGTCATTTGAGTATTTGTCATTAGTTACTTTACACCACTGCTCAGGAGCCCAATAGGGATGAAATGATTCACAATTCTGATTCAGGATTCAGTTTTCTCACACATTTTAACACAACCTAAGACTGAGGAGATTAAGAGTAAATAAAAAGCTGCTCTTTTATTAAACTGTTGCTGTAGGCGAGTTTATTTCAGAAATTGAAATATAACAAACTGGTGGTACATTTGAATCATGTTCTCACCGGACTTTGTGACGTATTGGTCACACCCCACACGGTGGTCACCACAGAAACAGAACCTGGCGGCTGGTTGGTGTTTTGTTGCCAGTTGTATTGAAATGCCTCACTGTGGAGATTGAAAGAGGATGTAAACAGTGAACGTGTGGATCAACTCAGGTGTGTATACTTACACACTTACACACTACACACTACTTTAAGCCATTTATCAGTATGAAAAGTCTAAGAAGTTTGAACATAATGAAAATACAGTTCAAATATGAACTAATTAATAATTAACATTTAATATAACTTAATCAACAGTGAATAAAAGAAGAGAACTCCGTCAGTTTAGTGTCCCTGTAGCTTTAATTAATGTTATTGTGCTGTGGGTTTTCTGCTTATGAACTCTTCATAATTACTGATTAATTATAGAGTCAATTTAAAGTCATCATTTGGTCAAATGACAGATTACAGCTGTGATCCAATTAGCATTTCTATTTCAGATCTATTTATATTCAGTAGAATACATGCAAACATAAAACCACTACAACAGCAAAAACAGCAATTATTTACAGTATATGTGTGTGTGTGTGTATTATTTGTGTGTGTGTGTGTGTGTGTGTGTGTGTGTGTGTGTGTGTGTGTGTGTGTGTGTGTGTGTGTGTGTGTGTGTGTGTGTGTGTGTGTGTGTGTGTGTGTATGCATATATTTGTGTTGTGTCTGTGCATGTGTGTGAGAGTTTGTGGGAGTGTGTATGTGTTTTTTATCTAATGTAATGTAATGTGTGTATTTATATAGCGCATGTATTGTGTATGGCCATACACCCAAAGCACCTCCCCATCATGAGGGGGTGTCTCTCCACACCACCACCATTGTGCGTCTCCACTTGGATGATGCTCTGGCAGCCACAAGACAACAGCAGCAGTGCTTCACCACACACCGGCTACAGGTGGAGTGGAGAGACAGTGATAGAGCCAATTCAGTGGATGGGGATGATTGGGAGGCCGTGATGGGTAAGGGCTGATGGGGGGAGTTTAGCAACCAGGGTTACACCCCTACTCTTTACTAGAAGTGCCATGAGGATTATTCATGAGCACAGAGAGTCAGGAGCTCGCTTTAACATCTCACCCGAAAGACTTGTGCGTGTGTATTATGTGTGTGTGAGACAGTGTTTCTTTGTGTGTGTGTGTGTCTGTGTATTGTATCTGTGCATGTATGTGTATGTGTGTGTGTGTATAACGTGTAGTGTGTGTGTGTGTGTGTAGTATGTGTCGTGAGTGTGTTTGTATGTATGTGTGTGTGTGTGTGTGCGTGTGTGTGTGTATTGTATCTGTGCGTGTATGTGTGAGTGTGTTACTATAGTATGTGTGTGTATAGTATATGTGTGTGTGTGTGTGTATAACATGTAGTGTGTGTATAGTATGTGTCGTGAGTGTGTTTGTATGTGTGTGTGTGTGTTTATGTGTGTGGTGTGGTGTGTAAGCATGCATACGTGCTTGTGTGAATGTGTGTGTGAGTGTACATATGTGCACATGTGTGTATAGTATATGTGTGTGTGTATAACGTGTAGTGTGTGTGTGTGTGTGTATAGTATGTGTCGTGAGTGTGTTTGTATGTATGTGTGTGTGTGTGTGTGTGTGTGTGTGTGTGTGGTGTGGTGTGGTGTGTGCGCATACTGCGTGTGTGTGTGTGTGTGTGTATTGTATCTGTGCGTGTATGTGTGAGTGTGTTACTATAGTATGTGTGTGTATAGTATATGTGTGTGTGTATAACTTGTAGTGTGTGTGTGTGTGTGTGTGTGTATAGTGTGTGTCGTGAGTGTGTTTTTTTGTGTATGGTGTGTGGTGTGGTGTGTAAGCATGCATACGTGCTTGTGTGAATGTGTGTGTGAGTGTACATATGTGCATGCTTGTGTGTGTGTGTATTGTATCTGTGCGTGTATGTGTGAGTGTGTTTCTATAGTATGTGTGTGTATAGTATTTGTGTGTGTGTGTATATAGTATGTGTCGTGAGTGTGTTTTTATGTGTAGGGTGTGTAAGCATGCATACGTGCTTGTGTGAATGTGTGTGTGAGTGTGTGACACTGACCCGTGTGTCAGTGGTGTCTTCATGCTGTTGATGCTGTGTTTCCCTGCTGATGGATCAGTTTGTCTGTTCTTCTGGTGTCGCAGCAGCAGAAGCCGACCCAGATCTTCACACCATGAGGACAGCAGCGCTACACACACACACACACACACACACACACACACACACACACACACACACACACACGCACGCACACACACACACACACACACACACGCACGCTGATATATAGTTCACATAATTCACAATCACTGCCTTGCACTCAGTGTACACACACAGGGGTATATAAAATATTATAATACAATGATTTCAAAACTTTTCTGACCTAAAATGTTATTTATTTATTATACTAATGAAACAATTATTATATAAACTATAAATCAATTATAATTACAATAACTAAAACATATATTATTACTTAAATGTTAAGTGAAGAGAATGAAGTTATTGAATAAATCATTAAACATCCCACATGCATGTTTACAAATAACTAATTTAACAGAAACACTACAGTATTTACTCTATATGCAGCGGGTGGTGAAAACTGCCCAACGCATCACAGGGACCACACTGCCAACCATAGAGGACATCCAGAGGAAACACTGTCTGCGCCGAGCAGGCAGTATTCTTAAGGATTCCTCTCACCCTGCTCACAGACTGTTTTCTCTCCTGCCTTCTGGCAGGCGCTTCAGGCTCCCCCGGACAAAAACCAGCAGACTAAGGAACAGCTTCTTCCCCAGAGCTGTCTCCCTTTTGAACTCTGCCCCCCACTGACTCTTTGCCCCCCTGATACACCCCCCACTCTCCTCATAACTCATACTCATAATCACTGCACTATTTAACATTTGCACATTTAAAAATTGCACATATTCATTGCACTGATTCATTTATTTGAACTGTACATACCCACTGCACATTTGTAATTATGTACACACCCACTGTACATATACATTTGGAATTATGTTTATCTATCTGCACACTTCTGATTATTAATAGCAGCCTGTACATCTATCCATCTATTGTAAATCTCAGTTCATAGCTAACACAACCTGTATATAATGTTCATAGTACATCCATCTGTAAATATCACCATAGTTTTTCTATAACTGCACTTTATAACTTATACCTGTATCCTGCACTTGCTGCTATTGCACTCCTGGTTAGACCTAAACTGCATTTCGTTTCCTTGTACTTGTACATGTGTAATGACAATAAAGTTGAATCTAATCTAATTACTGTATTACTGCATTTGTCTTGTGATTGCGTCTCACCTGCTGATTTTGGGGTGAATTTGTCTCTGTTTGCAGCACAAACGGCCAGCAGTCGATACCCCAGATCCATATCAAAGCCCTGCTGACCTGACACACGGCTGACCACCTGACACACACACACGCACGCACACACACACACACACATGCATAATAACTAACCATAACAATTACAATAGAACAAGTTTAAATAAATAAAAGTAATAATATAATGTAAAATAATATAATTAAAAATAATATAAAATAAAATAATATAATATAAAATATTATAAAATAATATAATATAATATAAAATTAAATAATATAATATAAAATAATATAATATAATTTAATATAAAATAATATAATATAATATAAAATAATATAATTAAAAATAATATAATATAATATAATACAAAATAATATAATATAAAATAATATAATATAAAATACTATAAAATAATATAAAATAATATAATATAAAATAATATAATATAATATAAAATAATATAATATATTATAATATAATATAACATAATATAATATAAAATAATATAATACAATATAAAATAATATAATATAATATAAAATAATATAATATAATATAATATAAAATAATATAAAAAAATATAATATGATATAATATAGTATAATATAATATAATATAAAATAATATAATATAATATAAAATAATATAATATAATATAATATAGTATAATATAATATAATATAAAATAATATAATATAATATAATATAATATAATATAATATAATATAATATAAAATAATATAATATAATATAATATAATATAAAATAATATAATATAATATAATATAATATAATATAATATAATATAAAATAATATAATATAAAATAATATAATATAATATAATATAATATAATATAATATAATATAAAATAATATAATATAAAATAATATAATATAATATAATATAATATAAAATAATATAATATAAAATAATATAATATAATATAATATAATATAATATAATATAATATAATATAATATAATATAAAATAATATAATATAATATAAAATAACATAATATAATATAATATAGTATAATATAATATAATATAAAATAATATAATATAATATAATATAATATAATATAATATAATATAATATAATATAATATAATATAATATAATATAAAATAATATAATATAAAATAATATAATATAATATAATATAATATAATATAATAAAAAATAATATAATATAATATAATATAATATATTATAAAATAATATAA
>LR812530.1:57036100-57046100 GCA_903798195.1 Danio kyathit | reverse complement strand
AATATAATATAATATAATATAATATAATATAAAATAATATAATATAATATATTATAAAATAATATAATATAATATAATATAATATAATATAATATAATATAATATAATATAATATAAAATAATATAATATAAAATAATATAATATAATATAATATAATATAATATAATATAATATAATATAATATAATATAAAATAATATAATATAATATATTATAAAATAATATAATATAGTATAATATAATATAAAATAATATAATATAATATAATATAATATAATATAATATAATATAATATAATATAATATAAAATAATATATATATAATAATATAATATAATATAATATAATATAATATAATATAATATAATATAATATAAAATAATATAATATAATATATTATAAAATAATATAATATAATATAATATAATATAATATAATATAAAATAATATAATATAATATATTATAAAATAATATAATCTAATATAATATAATATAATATAATATAATATAATATAATATAAAATAATATAATATAATATATTATAAAATAATATAATATAATATAATATAATATAATATAAAATAATATAATATAATATATTATAAAATAATATAATATAATATAATATAATATAATATAATATAATATAATATAAAATAATATAATATAAAATAATATAATATAATATAATATAATATAATATAATATAATATAATATAATATAATATAATATAATATAATATAATATAATATAAAATAATATAATATAATATAATATAATATAATATAATATAATATAATATAATATAATATAATAAATCAATTATAAAATACATATTATATTATAGTATATTACAACATATGTACAAAACTAAAATATTGCAAATATTAATAACAATATAATCACATATTAATAATAATATATCAATTATTAATATATTAATTTTTTTATTATTATATAACAATTACCATATATGTACATAGCTAAATAGCAATTAATAGGAATAAAAACATATAATTTAATATAAAATATAATTTTTAATTTATATAATATACTACAATGTAACATAATATATCAATTATATATTACATTATATTATAATATTATATTATATAACAATTACCATATATATATATAATATTGCAATTAACAGTAATATAATATAATACAATATATGAATTATAAAATATATTATATTACATTAATTGCAATTACAGTATTATATTATATTACAATATTATTATATTAAAATTACAATATAAATACCTAAAATATTGCATTACTTTATAACATATGAGATTTTTATGTTCAAATAATATATAAGGTAATTATAAGACTCTCCATATTACTAACAGCAGATTAATGTTACTGATTTAAGGATCTCACTGTTAGGCATCCCATCAGGCTTTGCTCAAAGGGCCGCTGGAAGGCTCGCGGGTCTCCACACCAGTCCAGCAGCTCACACGCCGCCGTGTGGAAGTTTAATGGATTTTGCAGATGCTGATAATAAAAACACAATAATAATAAAATAAATTAGTCACACACTTTACCTCACATTATGATTTTGCATGCACTCATCATCAATCTGCAGGCTTATAACTAATTTATAATAAATCATTTCCTTTTATCTCTGTCATGATGACAGCACATAATATTAGACATTAGACATTCATCAAGACACTAGTGTTCAGCTTAAAGTGACATTTAAAGGCTTCACTAGGGTAATTAGGGTACAGTTAGGGTAATTAGGCAAGTCATTGTATAACAGTGGTTTATTCTGTAACCAATTTAAAAAAATATGTAATGATATTCCTAATGTGGCAACATGGTGGCTCAGTGGTTAGCACTGTGGCCTCACAGCAAGAAGGTCGCTGGTTCAAGCCCTGGCTGGGTCAGTTGGTGTTTCTGTGTGGAGTTTGCATGTTCTCCCCGTGTTGGCGTGGGTTTCCTCCGGGTGCTCTGGTTTCCCCCACAGTCCAAACACATGCGCTATAGGGGAATTGATCAACTAAATTGGCCGTAGTCTATGAGTGTGTGTGTGTGTGTGTGTGTGTGAAAATGAGTGTGTATGGGTGTTTCCCAGTACTGGGTTGCAGCTGGAAGGGCATCTGCTGTGTAAAACAAATACTGGAATAGTTGGCGGTTCATTCCGCTGTGTTGACCCCTGATGAATAAGAAACTAAGCGAGGAGGAAAGTGAATGAATAATAATTTTGTCTTAACTGTGTATTTTCCTGTAGTAAAGCCTGTTCTCCTACAGGCGGCGCCAGAGCACAGAGCAGCACAGACACTCCTATCCATCATCTTTGTCTATTAAAACACTGTATATGTACAATAAGTGTCTCCTATGTTATCTCTCTCTATTCATTAATTTATTTTCCTTCAGCTAAGTCTCTGATTTATCAGAGGTCGCCACAGTGGAATGAACCGCCAACTATTCCAGCATATGTTTTACACAGCGGATGCCCTTCCAGCTGCAACCCAGTACTGGGAAACACCCATACACTCTCACATTTAGACACACACTCATACACTACAGCCAGTTTAGTTGATCAGTTCCCCTATAGCGCATGTGTTTGGACTGTGGGGGAAACCAGAGCACCCGGAGGAAACCCACACCAACACGGGGAGAACATGCAAACTCCACACAGAAACACCAACTGACCCAGCCGAGACTCGAACCAGCGACCTTCTTGCTGTGAGGCCACGGTGCTAACCACTGAGCCACCCATCTCTCTGTATGCTGTAATACACATGTGTCAAAGCCAGTTCCTGGAGGGCCGCAGCTCTGCACAGTTTAGTTCCAACCCCAATTAAACACACCTGATCAAACTAATTGAGTGCTTTAGGCTTGTTTGATACCTACAGATAGGTGTGTTGAAGCAGGGCTGGAACTAAACTCTGCAGGGCTCCGGCCCTCCAGGAATTGACTTTGACACCCCTGCTGTAACATAAGTGATATAATGAAACAGAATCCGACAGAATAAGCTGTGAGTTATTGGTGTAGTGCTGAGGCATTTATAACACTTAGAGGAAACTAAAGCACATTCAGCAGACATACAGTATACGAGACAGACGACTTCATCTGACCTGTTTAATGCAGAGGAGCCGGTCGTTGGTTTGCTGGATGTGTCTGTCCATAGGCGGCAGAGAGTTCATCCTACCAGCCGGCCATCCAGCACTGCAGAAAACACACACACACACACACACACACACATTAAACTATACTGCATTTTCCTTATTCATTACACTGACTTAAATTGACTGATGTTAACAAACGGAGCTTTACTGTTCAGAGTTAATGAACACAAGCCCTTTAAACACTCACACAATCTATATAGGCCTGACAGGAGGAAACCACCTAGCAACCAGCCAGAACTCCCTAGCAACCACAAAAACAACCTGCTGTACCACTGAACTTCATGAAAAAACATTAGTCTTTATATGACAATTAAACCTGAAAAACATTTAGCTATTTTTAATAATTGATCATTAAATTACGTCTATTAGAATACATGTCAACGCAATCGAGCAGAATAGTTTCAGATAAAATGAAAAGAATAAACTGGGGAAAAATATAATTAAATATTCAGATTAGAATCAGAGGTTTATGAAATTTATTTAATAAATTAATTAATGAATTAATTTAAAAAAAATAATATTAATAATTATAAGTTTTAATATACATTTTTATTGCATAAACGCTTAAATCATTTTAATTACGCATAAATTGCTACATTTTACAAACATTTTTAATGATGTTTCCAGTTTAATAGCATGCAACTACTCTATAGTTAAAAAAATAAACACTTAAAGGTGAATTTACTAAACTACACCATTACAGATTATTTAATAATAATTAAATAATGAAAACGTGACTAAACAAAAATATAATAAGTATGAATATGTAATATTATTGTGATAAAACATACAATATTTTAAGTATAGCTCTGTTCTGTCAAATGTAAACAGCACAACGCTTCAGGAATGATTTCACTTCACTATTGTACTTTTCCTGATGCAGTTTCTCCTGTCATACTTTAATTTGCATCTATTTTTTTACAGCACACCAGTTTTTATGTGTTATTTACAGTAGATAAGCCTGTGTGCTGTAAAATAATGGAATCAGGTCAGAATATGATTCCACAATCACATGATATTACAGCAGCGCGACCCATTTACATCATCAGAGGCTGAGGGATATTTATAGTGTAAATGAAGAGTGTCAGACTGAGGCATTACACACACACACACACACACACACACACACACACACACACACACACACACACACACACACACACACACACACACACACACACACAGACATTCCAATGACCACCATATTCATACACCAAATGATTTGCATATTCATAAGCTATCATACTAAACCATTTGTATCATACAAAATTATAATTAATAATTTGCATATTTGTATATAATCATACTGAACCATTTGCAAAATTATACTGAATTATTTGCATATTCATCTACCATCATACTGAATGATTTGCATATCTCAGTAATTTGCATATTCCTATACCATCACACTGAACAATTCACACATTCACATACACCATCCTACTAAAGAATTTGGATATTCATACACAATCACACTGAACAATTTGCATATTTATAAACATCACACTGAACAATTTGCATATTCATACACACATCTTAATGAACAATTTGCATATTCATATCCCATCACACTGAACAATTCGCACATTCACATACACCATCCTACTAAAGAATTTGGATATTCATATACCATCACACTGAACAATTTGCATATTTATAAACCATCACACTGAACAATTTGCATATTCATACACACATCTTAATAAACAATTTGCATATTCATATACCATCACACTGAACAATTTGCATATTCATACACACATCTTAATGAACAATTTGCATATTCATATACCATCACACTGAACAATTTGCATATTCATACACACATCTTAATGAACAATTTGCATATTCATATACCATCACACTGAACAATTTGCATATTCATACACACATCTTAATGAACAATTTGCATATTCATATACCATCACACTGAACAATTTGCATATTCATACACACATCTTAATGAACAATTTGCATATTCATATACCATCACACTGAACAATTTGCATATTCATAAATCATCACACTGAACAATTTGCACATGCATAAACCATCACACTGAACAATTTGCATACTCATATACCATCATGCTAAATAATTTGCATATTCATACACCAGCTTACCAAATGATTTGCATATTCACATAACATCATACTAAATGATTTGCATATTCACACAGCATCATAATGATCAATTTGCATATTCACTTATACATAACACTTAACTATTTGCATTCATGCAAAATTATACCAACAGATTAGAATATTAACAATTTGGATAGTCATATACTGAATGATTTGCATATTCACATTCACCATACTTAATAACTCAATTATTCATGTAAAATGAAGCACAATGATTTGCTTATTCATATAAAGCGATACTGAATGATATTCATAGACCATCATAACGAACATTTTGCAGATTCACACAATTAAACTCAGTGATTTGCAAATAATAAATTAAAATTAAATGAAAAAGTAATGAAACAAGATAAAAAATTAGAAAAGAAAATAAGAGTTCAAGTATCTTGGGGTTTTGTTCACGAGTGAGGGAAGGATGGAGCGTGAGATTGACAGGTGGATCAGTGCAGCGGCAGCAGTAATGCGGTCAATGTCACGGTCCGTTGTGGTAAAGAAGGAGCTGAGCCGAAAGGCAAAGCTTTCAATTTACCTACTCTCACATATGGTCATGAGCTTTGGGTCATCACCGAAAGGACAAGATCTCCGTTACAAGCGGCCGAATTTAGTTTCCTTTGCACTCTTATAGATAGGGTGAGGAGCTCTGTCACCCGGGAGGAGCTCAGAGTAGAGCCGCTGCTCCTGCACATTGAGACAAGTCAGCTGAGGTGGCTCAGGGATCCGTTTCGAATGCCTCCTGGACGCCTACCTAGGGAGGTGTTCCAGGCATGTCCCACCGGGAGGAGGCCTCGGGGAAGACCCAGGACACGCTGTAATGTAATGTAATGTAATGTGTATTTATATAGCGCATTTATTGTGTATGGCCATACACCCAAAGCACTTCACAATCATGAGGGGGGTCTCTCCACACCACCACCAGTGTGCAGCATCCACTTGGATGATGCGACGGCAGCCACAGGACAACAGCATCAGTGCTTCACCACACACCAGCTATTGCTGGAGGGACTATGTCTCTCGGCTGGCCTGGGAAGGCCTCGGGATCCCCCCGGAGGAGCTGGAGGAAGTGTCTGGGGAGAGGGAAGTCTGGGGTTCTCTCTTAAGAATGCTGCCCCCGCGACCCGGCCCCAGAAAAGCGATTGAAAATGAATGAATGAATGAATGAAAGAAAATAAGAAAGAAAGGAATGCCAAATTTGACTTCTGATAATATATATATATATATATATATATATATATATATATATATATATATATATATATATATATTTTTTTTTTTTTTTAAATTCTAATTAAGATAATAAATATATTCTAGATATTATAATAAATAATAATAAATATATTCCATATTTAAATGTTCAATATTCAAACAATTTATATATTTCTGTAAAATGATGCAGAATAATTTGCATATTCATATAAAATGACACTGAGTGACATTCATACACCATCAAACAGGATTATTTGCATATTCATATACCATCAAACAGGATTATTTGCATATTCATACACCATCATAGTGAATGATTCTTATTACCGACTGACTCAGGATTCTCAGACAGTCTGTCAAACACCACTAATAACACAAACGTCTGGAAGAAAGCAGCAACGAAACATTTTCACACACTGTTTGTAAGTGAAGTATGTGAATCACGCTGGCGGTGTTGTGTTGTGTTGTGTGTGTTCTGAAACACTGATTGAGTTCAGTGTGTCTGAAAGCTGAATGAGCCAAACGTTTCCCTCTTAATCACATCAGCCTGCGGAAATGAGGCCTTTCCTGTAGAGTTTTACAGGCGCACACAGGAACTGCTGAGGGAGAAACACACACACACACACACACACGTCTGAACCGCGACCGCAGAAATACACTCGCACAGCAACAATAATGCACGATTTCTGGAAGTACGGTTTTAAAAGAGAAAAGCAGATGTCAGATTTCAGACTGTTCACGTGTGGTTTGATGCATTAAAAGAGTGACATACGCTAATGCTCAGAGGTTTTACTACTACAGTACCATTTTTAAAGGTTATAATTTAATTCACAAATCGCACATTTATATACACCATCCTACTGAAGAATTTGCATATTCACATCCCATCACACTGAACGATTCTTAAGGGCGTCACACACCGGATGCGCTGCTCAGCGCCACGACACGGTGCGCACATGACAGTTGAAAGTATCGCACACTAGACGCGCACATTCGCATGCTATTTAAAATGAAACTATTCATATGGTTCTGTGTGGCGCGGCAGAAATATGAACAGTGTCCTGAGTGGTGGCCGCCGTAAGTCGGCGGCTGTCCACGGCGCCCACGACTCAGGACACTGTTCATATTTCTGCATGGTGTGCATACCCTGATAGAAACCTATGTTTCACGAGTTCACACTCACAGATATTTGACTGAACAGAATATGTGTATTTGGCGTGCTGTCCGTGCAGAGGGCTCTGAGCTCGGGAAGACACCTTAACTCGTGTTATTCCCCTTATCAGGATAGAGAGATAGGGCCTGAGCGCAGTGTCTAGCCCGGCTCCAGAACGCTCCCCCTTCAGACTTAAGTATCTGGTTTAATAGTGTGGAGTTGGGGTGGTGGAGGGACGCTAATGTCAAGAGAAAACAGAGGTATGACGTGTTTGACTATTTCTGGGAGTTTGGTCTTGTGCTGATTGGATAATAGAATGATTGTGTGTGATGAATTAGCCTCGTCAAAGACTGACCGTGCTCCTCCCGAAATTTGTTTATAAAACATCACTTAGAATTCTAAAATGCATGACACTGCATGGTGTGAAGCGTCGCGTCGCAGAACGGCACTTCTGGTGTGTGACCCACTTTATACACCATCACACTGAACAATTTGCATATTCATATACAATCACACTGAACAATTTGCATATGCAAAAACCATTACACTGAACAATTTGCATATTCATGTACCATCAAACTGAACAATTTGCATATTCATATACCATCACACTGAACAATTTGCATATTCATATACCATCACACTGAACAGTGCATACACCATCACACTGAACAATTTGCATATTCATATACCATCACACTGAACAATTTGCATATTCATATACCATCACACTGAATGATTTGCATATTCATATACCATCACACTGAACAATGCATACACCATCACAATGAATGATTTGCATATTCATATACCATCACACTGAACAATGCATACACCATCACACTGAATGATTTGCATATTCATATACCATCACACTGAACAATGCATACACCATCACACTGAATGATTTGCATATTCATATACCATCACACTGAACAATGCATACACCATCACACTGAATGATTTGCATATTCATATACCATCACACTGAACAATTTGCATATTCATATACCATCACACTGAACAATTTGCATATTCATATACCATCACACTGAACAGTGCATACACCATCACACTGAATGATTTGCATATTCATACACCATCACACTGAACAACTCGCATATTCATTTGCACCATCTCACTGAACAATTTGCATATGCAAAAACCATCACACTGAACGATTTGCATATTCATGTACCATCAAACTGAACGATTTGCATATTCACACCGCCACACTGAACAACACACACATTCATATACACCATCTTAATGAAGAATTTGCATATTCACACACCATCAAACTAAACGATACACACATTAATATAAACCATCTTAATGAAGAATTTGCATATTCACATCCCATCACACTGAACAATTCTTTTACATCCTCTCACTGAACAAATTGCATATGCATAAACCATCATACTAACGATTTGCATATTCATATACACCATCTCACTGAACAATTTGCATATGCATAAACCATCACACGGAACGATGCGCACATTCATAAACACCATCTTACTGAACAATTTGCATAATCATATACACCATCTTACTGAACAATTTGCATATTCACACATTTATATACACCATCTTAATAAAAAATCTGCATATTCATATCCTATCACACTGAACAATTCTTATATATCATCTCACTGAACAAATTGCATATGCATAAACCATCACACTGAACGATTTGCATATTCATATACCATCACACTGAACGATTTGCATATGCATAAACCATCACGCTGAACGATGTGCATATTCATATACCATCACACTGAATGATTTGCATATTCATATACCATCACACTGAACGATTTGCATATGCATAAACCATCACGCTGAACGATTTGCATATTCATATACCATCACACTGAATAATTTGCATATGCATAAACCATCACACTGAACGATTTGCATATTCATGTACCATCAGTGAACGATTTGCAAATTCATATACCACCATACTGAACAATATGCATATTCATATACACCATCTCACTGAACAAATTTCATATGCATATACCATCACACTTAACGATTTGCATATTCATATACCATCACACTGAACAATTTGCATATTCATATACCATCACACTGAACAATTTGCATATTCATATACCATCACACTGAACAATTTGCATATTCATATACACCATCTCATGGAACAATTTGCATATGCATAAACCATCACACGGAATTATGCGCACATTCATAAACACCATCATACTGAACAAATTGCATATGCATAAACCATCACACTGAACGATTCACACATTCATATAAACCATCTTACTGGACAATTTGCATATTCACACATTCATATATACCATCTTAATGAAGAATTTG
>LR812530.1:57016100-57031100 GCA_903798195.1 Danio kyathit | reverse complement strand
TAGCAAGCAGGTTCAAGCAAATATCTAATGTCACATGTAAATAAACACACTTTATTATGTAAATTAAGCTGAAGATGTCTGTGTGCGCTGTCCCTTTAAGGATATAGGGATACTTATAGATCACATCATTGAATAAGCAATGATCTTTGTGTGCACTGTCACTTTAAGGACACACTTATACATTTGGATTAATAGTTTACACTAATAAAGGAACAGGATTTATTTACTAGTAAGTTCAAGACAATATTAAGTGAAGTTTATTTATAAACTAATTTCGAGAGGATCACGTGCTTATGATTGCTAGCGGCTGGACCCACATTATCCAAATCACCATGCACCAATCAGACGATCCCTAAGTTACCATAAATACCCCGGGTTTCATATCACCGCTATCTTCGCTTGAAGAATCCCCCCTTTCACCCCTACTCCTTCCCTTTTCTAGATGGGTGACACGGTGGCCCAGCGCTTAGCGCTGTTGCCTCACAGCAAGAGTGTCAATGGTTCTAGGCTTTACCAAACCAGCGGGCATTTCTGTGCGGAGTTTGCATGTTCTCCCCCGTGCTCACGTGGGTTTTCCCCGGGTCCTCCGGTTTCCTCCCACCGATTAAAAACACGCAACCTAAATTATTGATTGATCAACTTATAGACTTGCTCCCTATGTAGTACCTATCTCGTTAAAGAGAACTACTATCTGCTCTTCAACACTACGAAGGGGGAGTTCTCGAGATCTACCTAAGCTCGATCTCCCCTCTCGCCTTGCAACGGGAGGGAGCCCTGGGCTCGAGGATCTTATGAGCTCAGGGCTCTCTCCCGGGACAGCATGCCAAACAAGCTTTATAATCAATCATCAGCTAAGTGTGAACTCTTGAAATGTCACATGTAAAATAAACACACTTTATTATGTAAATAAAACTAAAGATGTCTGTGTGCGCTGTCCCTTTAAGGATATAGGGATACTTATAGAGTATTGAATAAGCAATGATCTTTGTGTGCACTGTCACTTTAAGGACACACTTATACATTTGGATTAATAGTTTACACTAATAAAGGAACAGAATTTATTTACTAGTAAGTTCAAGACAATATTAAATGTCACATGTAAAATAAACACACTTTATTATGTAAATAAAACTAAAGATTTTTGTGTGCGCTGTCCCTTTAAGAATAACCTTAGCAATTTGGATTAATAGTTTAGACTGATAAATATTATAATATTTTTCATTCATTCATTTTTCCTTTAGGCTTAGTTTCTTTATTATTCTGGGGTCGCCACAGCGGAATGAACCGCCAACTTATCCAGCATATGTTTTACACAGCGGATGCCCTTCCAGCCGCAACCCAACACTGGGAAAATTTTATGACTAGTATTTATATAATATTTTTATAACTAGTAAGTTAAAGCAATATCAAAAATGTACAATACACACACTTTTTTGTAAATAAAACTAAGCATTATAATATTCATACACTTATAAATTCGAATTACACCATTAAATTCATATATATTTTTAGTAAGTTAAAGGATAAATGTAAATTAAAATGTTAATGTTAAATGTAAATTAATTTAAACTAATATATTTTAAGCTTTTAAATAATAATATATGGAAGCTTTTCACTCATCATAATAAACGTGCTGCTGATGATGTGACAATAAAAGTGATTGGAGGACTTCAATTATGAACGTAAACAATAAACAAACGCAGCAAAACATGCGGAAATTCATGAATGAAATAAACTCAGCCATGTGTGTGAAACTCCCGAAAAGAAGCAGTAACTTCTCCAAAGACAAATTAATTTATTTGAAGAAATTAATCATCACCAGAAATTAATGAATAACCCGAATCACATCGCGATCCCGCTTGAATATTTAAATATGTATTTATAGGCTAATATTTATATTAAATGACTTTCAAATCCAAAGCAACAATAATTATGAATATTTACTCAAACACTAACTTATATTAATGTATTAATCTTCTTGTTTCTTTGTTTATAGCCTAATTTTATTATTATTTTTATTCTATTTTATTTAAATTGTTATTATATTTTTAACTTTTATTCTGTTATGGTGTGGCCTTTCATAATTGCACAATTTTGTTAAATATTCAGTGTATTGCAATATATATACACATTAATAATAATAATTAAAGAAATCCAGGAGCGCGCACCGTCGGATCGCTGGGAGCGCGTGCACGGGAGTCCCGGTCCGGTCCCGCGGGATGAAGATACACAAACTCTAAAGTGGATCCAGAAACCGGCATTAAAGCCTATTAACGCGGCTGGAGGAAGTTAAAGAGCTCTTACCGGGTATATCCCGCCGGTGGAAGAGTGCCGGTGTCCGGTGCTGCTGCTGCTGCAGGAGTCCTGTAGTGCTGCTTCATGATCCAGAGTCACATTACACACAGATCCGCTGATCACAAAACCCGGAGCGGAGCCGTGGATCCGGGATTCTGGCGGAAACGCAAACCTAATGCGTTTTGTTTGTTTATTTATTCAGTTTATTTATTTATTTTGCTTGATTATTTATTTAATGTATTATACTATTTGTTAGTTTATTAATTGTGCTTATTAATTATTTTATTTCATTTATTTTGTTTATGGGTGTTTTCCAGTGATGGGTTGCATCCACTGTGTAAGACATATGCTGCATAAGTTGGCGGTTCATTCCGCTGTGGTGACCCTGATTAATAAAGAGACTAAGCCGAAAAGAAAAGAATGAATGAATGTATTTTGTTTATTTATTTATGTATGTATTTATTTGTTTATTTTTATTATTTGGTTTATTTATTGTTATTTGCTTTATTTATTTAGTTAATTTATTAACTATTTTGTTTGTTTATTTATTCATTGTATTTATTTATTTAGTATATTTCGTTTCTTTAACTGTTAATTGTATTTATTTAGTTTATTCATGTATTTAGCTCATTTTATTCATTTATTTAGTTTATTTATTTAATTAATTTATTTAATATACTCAGAAATACATGAGTGAGTTGACTCCTCACAGACCACAGATCTCTCTGTTACAGTAATGTCCTCTCCAGGATGCTTTACAGTAATACATGAGTGCAGACACATTAGATTAGTCAGTACTAATCTAACAAAACACTGAGGATCACAGTCCAAATATTACTACTTTTGGGCTAATAGATCCAGGCCAAATACTTCTGGGTTGTTGAGTGTATAATGACCCAGATTGTGCAAGTGTAGCTGCTGTTTTACCACAGTAACCTACATACACACACATTCACCAGCTGCTATTGAATGTTCCATCTTATGTGTTGATATTAAACATAAATGTGGTGCGTACAAACAATGATTTTATTACAGCATCAATCATTTAATATCGTGTTTTACTATAACTAATTAGCTTAAGTGACACATTGAGACATATTAATAGTAAAACATAATGTGCAATGATTGCAAAACCACAAACAAAAGTGTCCAAGTGCTTATTTGCACAATTAAGGTATTGATTGCTTCAATATTGTGCGTACACTCACACACACACACCCATGAATTATGCAAAATAAAAAAAATAAAAATATATATATGTATATAAACATTGAAATTGAAATTAAATATTTAACAAGAGTATTTCAGCAATTTGCACAGAAATTATTGTTTATTCTCATATAATTGATGTACTAAAAATATCCAAACTACAATTTTGATTTGTTTAAACAAACGAATTAAAACAAACAACTAATTAAAATACATATAAACACAACTATATGACTAAAAATTAAAATAACTATAATTAAAACAATTCCAACTATTACTAAAAATCACAATAGTGTCTCAGTAATCTCTATTATTATTATTGTGTATTATGTGTGTAGAGTTGCTGATCCTGATGTGAGCTCCGGCTCCGTGTCTTGCGGGTCTCCGGTGTAAAACTCACAGTAACAAAGAACATGTTTGAGATCCGCGGCAGCAGCAGCCCGACTGAGAGCGGTGACGTCACACACACACACACACACACACACACACACACACACACACACACACACACACACACACTCGCACGCACGCACGCACACACACATTTATGATATCTTGATCTCTCACACACAAAGTCAAAAGAAAGTCGCTCACACACACAAAAAGCAGTCACACACACATATACATACACACAAACACACACACACACACACACACACACACACCACACACACACACACACACACACACACACACACACACACACACACACACACACACACACACTAACCAAAGTTAAATTATGCAAATATATATATATATAGCTTATAATTTTCATGCAAGTTCTTCTGTTACATATGTGAGATGAGACAGTGTTGTGTGTGTGCATGGTGTATATGTATGGATGCATGTGTGTGTGTGTGTGTGTGTGAGACAACAATGAGGGTCAGGAGTTGTGTTAAAGGTCAGCATCTGCATTGATTTCTGCCTGTCTCCACTTATCTGCACATGCAGCCTTTCTGCTATCTTCACATATGCAAATACACACACACACAGCCCTGGGGATTTATGGACACACACACACACACACACACCCCGCCCAGAACCTTCGTCCAGACGTCTGAAGATACGAGACGTCTCAAATCGCTAACATTTGGGCTTAAACCTGAGCTGTTACATAACTGAATTCACATAATGTTAATTTTAGCATGAACTGGCCCTTTAAATGACTTGGCTGGTGCAGATTAACATATGATTTGCATATGCAGCTCCACCTTTAGAAGGACAGGTGTGTGTGTGTGTTTATGTACGTGTTTTTGTGACATATCAGGACACAAATCTGTATAATGACATAGGTATGACACAGGTATTACAAAAAGCAGGTGAAATATGAGGACATTGGTGACGTCCTCAATTCTCAAAAAGCTTCTAAATCACACAGGATGAGTTTGTTCAGGGAGTAAAGCTGTACCACTGTCTCCTGTGATGGTTGGGTTAGGGGTAGGGTGGGGTGAGGTGAGGGCAATATAATATACGCTTTGATCTGTAGAAAATGAATGGAAGCCTATGTAATGTACCCACTTTTCACAAAAACAAACTGTGTGTGTGTGTGTGTGTGTGTTTGCACTCAGGTGTGGCCAGGCAGATTTAAACATGAAACAGAAACAGCCAATCAAATCACATGATCTCAATCAATTAATGAAACATTACTCGCACACACACACACACACACACCACACACACACACACACACACACACACACACACCACACACACACCACACACACACACACACACACACACACACACACACACACACACTTACACATGTACACCAGCACACATGCACACATGTATATACGCACACGCATATATACATACCTAGATTCAAACACACTCTCACACACACACACACACACACACACACACACACACACACACACACACACACACACACATACAGTTATACACACACACATACTCAAGCGCACACACTCATGGACAAACATATACACACACACACATGCATACATACAGTACATACAAACACATATACACACACACTTACACATATACACCAGCGCACATGCACACACACATATATACATACGCACACGCAGACTCAAACACACTCACATACATACATAAACACATACACCCACACCCACAGATAGACACAAACACACACTCACAGGGAAATACTTGTACAGACACAATGATTTTATATATATATATATATATATATATATATATATATATATATATATATATATATATATACATATACAGTATATACACACACACGCACATATATACCAACACACTCAAAGGCACTCTCTCTCTCTCTCTCTCTCTCTCTCTCTCAAACACTCCCACTCTCTCTCACACACACACTCATGTTTCCTCCTCAGTGTTATTTATAACCTGTTCATCTCACAGATTGCAGAACATCAATGCCATGATGATGAATATTATCATATGCAGGTGTGCTGAACGCTAATGTGTGACAAAGTACAACACACACACACACACACCACACACACAACCACAGGAAACACAATCTGATGACTTCCTCTTGTGCTCCTCATAGCTGCCCTCTGACTGGCTGCTGATATCACATACTCTACGGCATGCAGATAAACACACACACCACACACACACACACACACACACACACTGATAACATGCTAAAGCCTTATCTGCAGTCAGACCTTTCAGAAACCACACAGACGGCAGAAGCTTCTGCTGCTAAACAATAATCTGTGTCTTCATCAGTGTGTGGATGTGTTCACTCCTTACACTCCGAAACGCTGCACTCATTCATTCATTCATTCATTCATACATTCATTCATTCATTCATTCATTCATTCATTCATTCATACATTCATTCGGCTTAGTCCCTTTATTCATCAGGGATCGCCACAGCGGAATGAACTGCCAACTATTCCAGCATATGTTTTACACAGCGGATACCTTTACAGCTGCAACCCAGTAATGGGAAACACCCATACACACTCATTCACCCACTCATACACTTCAGCCAATGTAGTTGATCAATTCCCCTATAGCGCATGTGTTTGGACTGTGGGGGAAACCAGAGCACCCGGAGGAAACCCACACCAACACGGGGAGAACATGCAAACTCAGAAACACTAACTGACCCAGCCGGGACTCAAACCAGCGACCTTCTTGCTGTGAGGCAATTGTGCTACCCACTGCGCCACCGTGACGCCCAACGCTGCACTCTGACTTACAAAATGTAAGCAGTTGAATAAAACTGTAACTGAGTTATGCACAAACCCCAGTTTCTGCTCGCTCCTCTCTCTCTCTCTCTCTCTCTCTTCTGCTTCATCAGTGCGTTCATCACCTCCACTAAATCAGATATCAGTGGCGTAAGTCTTCAGGAGGGAGGATAACCTCAGCGCCACACACACTAACTAAAGCTTAAACTCTAACATATGCCACTGACTCCTCACACACTGACCTTAATCTGCTGGAAAGGATTGGTGTCCTTCAGTAACGACATTAAGTAAAACACCAGCCGAAACACACACACACACACACACACACACACACTCACACACACTCACACACACGCACAGGCTGCAGGTGTCTGGGTCATGACCACCAATCAGGACATCAAACTTAAATCCAAGTAGCTCTGGCTGAAAGAAAATAAAAATAATGCACAATAATAATACAGAAATAATGTATTAATGCATGACAAAACATCTACATTAAATACAATTTTGAAATTGAAAAGTATGCTTTATGGGCGTCACGGTGGCGCAGTGGTTAGCACGATCACCTCACAGCAAGACGGTTGCTGGTTGGTCCCGGCTGGGTCAGTTGGTGTTTCTGTGTGGAGTTTGCATGTTCTCCCCGTGTTGGTGTGGGTTTCCTCTGGGTGCTCCGGTTTCCCCCACAGTCCAAACACATGCGGTACAGGTGAATTGGGTAGGCTAAATTGTCCGTAGTGTATGAGTGTGAATGAGAATGTTTCCTAGTGATGGGTTGCAGCTGGAAGGGCATCCGCTGTGTAAAACATGTGCTGGATAAGTTGGCGGTTCATTCCGCTGTGGCAACCCTGGATTAATAAAGGGACTAAGCTGAAAAGAAAATGAATGAATGATGAGTTTGAACAAGTACAAAAATATTTTTTGGAGTGTAGGTTGTTTTGTATAAACCCCTTAAAAGGTAACCTTCCTTGTGTAACCGTGACAGTCTGTTACTGGGGTCTAACAGGAATGGATCTGTTGCACCCCACTCCTCCATGACCACCACAGCATCTGCTCAGCTCATTTTCCTTCAGCTTAGTCCCTTTATTCATCAGTGGTCACCGCCAACTTATCCAGCATATGTTTTACACAGCGGATTCCCTTCAAGCTGCAACCCAGTACTGGGAAACACCCATACAAACTTATTCACCCATACACTCTCATTTGTTACTTTAACTTATTTTAGTAAGTTTATCAGGTTTAATTCTTTTAGGGTAAACAAATTATAACTTGATATTTTAAGACAGCTTAACTGATGTAAAGTAAAATGACGTTTAAAGTTAAATTGGTTCAACTTATGGATGTAAGTGAGCAACACATTTTTACTGTGCACACACACACACAACATCCCCCAATACACTGCCATTATTAGCTCACAACACACTCTTTCTCCATCCTCCACACTGTATTTGCACAGAGCTGGAATCCAAATCAAACAAGACCTGCACGGCTTTCACAGAATCAACAGCAGTGACACACACCATGATAACCGGCCTCAGTTTTACAACACATTTACTGTAAATCATTACTCAGCAGTGACGGAGGATAAACGCACATTAATGAGACGAAACATCCTGTTATCGAGACGTTAACTCACCTAAAGCTCGCTTAATCTCCACACACGCCATAAACACACTATATCATAGTGCATCCACTGCTGCGGAGGCTCAAACCTTATGATTTAACATCTCTGGATCACATGATCTGTCTGCTTCATATGTTTGTGTCAACAAACGCTAAATACAGGTGTAGATTGGGAATAAAACTTTTTCAGCTTGTCTGACCATTTCAATTTTGTTGTTTTGGGGTGTCAGTCCATTAAGTTGCTAAGTATCCTTCTTTTTTACTTTTTATTTTTTACACGGATCATGACTTTAAATGAAATCACATTCTGCTCCGACCTAAAAATACTATAGTAATTTATAGTAAACACTGTAGTGTATTTAACCATACTATACAGCAGTAAAGTACTTGAGTGTAGTATTTGTTCTAATTCTACAGTTGCTATGGTAACACAACAACTATAGTAATTGATCTGTTGTGGTGATTCTACAGTTGCTATGGTAACACAACAACTACAGTAATTGATCTGTTGTGGTGATTCTACAGTTGCTATGGTAACACAACAACTACAGTAATTGATCTGTTGTGATTCTACAGTTGCTATGGTAACACAACAACTATAGTAATTGATCTGTTGTGGTGATTCTACAGTTGCTATGGTAACACAACAACTATAGTAATTGATCTGTTGTGGTGATTCTACAGTTGCTATGGTAACACAACTATAATAATTGATCTGTTGTGGTGATTCTACAGTTGCTATGGTAACATAACCACTATAGTAATATGAACAAATAACCAAATACTGTAGTTTTCTACAACTATAAGGTATATTATACTACAATACACAACAGTTTACTGTAGTAAAATCTAAAGTATACTAAAGTATTTATTGGTTCGCATGAACACATCAGTTAATACTACAGTATGCTGGAACATTCATTAAAACACACCTGAAAACAAAAGAGTGTGAATTAAAGGTGAGTTTGATGCATGAGTTTAACGGGATATTTCAGCCAAAAAGAAAAATTCAAATCAATATATTGTATTTATGTAAAAAGAGTATATTTTTATAGGAAAATAGGAAAATCATTGAAAGTATTTTCCCTTAAGATTAATCACAAGGCAATGACTATTGACTTTAACATTTTTTCAAATATCTACTTTTGTGTTAAAAAATGTCTTAAAGGTCGAGAACAAGGTGAGTAAATTGTAATTTTGACTTAACTAAACTAACCCTTTAAAAGCTCTATGAATAATTAACATAACATTCACATTACAACATTTATAATTACCATTTAATATTGTTAATTAAAAATCTAGTTTTAAAAATTTGTTTAGGGTTCAACATCCTTAAAAAAGATTAGCACATTTGAAATATCATCATCTTAAAACAGGGGTGTCCAAACTAAACTCAGCGGGACACCGGCCCTCCAGGACCGAGTTTGGACACCCCTGGTTTATACGCATCAGCTGCTGACTGGATGCATATCTTAGCATCCTCCTTGCGCATACACACAAAGCATAATAGTTAATTTTGTGTTCTAAGAAAAAGGTCTATATGTTAATTACCAGGGGTGTCCAAACTCAGTCCTGGAGGGCCGGTGTCCTGGAAAGTTTAGCTCCAACCCTAATCAAACACACCTGAAGCAGCTAATCAAGCTCTTACTAGATACTAGAAACTTCCTGGCAGATGTGTTGAAGCAAGTTGGAGCTAAACTCAGCAGGACACCGGCCCTCCAGGAGCGAGTTTGGACACCCCTGTCTTAAAACATCCAATGTCTCATAAGATTTACAGCAAAATGGTCTCACAGCGCCACCTGTCGGCAGACATCCATGAATTTAAATTAAAGCAATATTTATCTCATAAACCTAATTTTTTGTTAATAACTACATTTTATATTCACACATAATTTGTTTTTTTAAGATTTAAAATTGAAAATGTACCTAAATGTACCTTGTCTATTAAAACTTAAAAGCAACAAGAAGAACAACTCTATTTGGGCTAAAAGCCTGAAGAACCCCGTCTGTTGTTTGATTGATGACATTTGTTGTTAATGTTTATTCATTCATTCATTCATTCATTTTCCTAGGCTTAGTCCATTTATTCATCAGGGGTCACCACAGTTGAATGAACCGCCAACTATTCCAGCATATGTTTTACACAGTGGATGCCCTTCCAGCTGCAACCCAGTATTGGAAAACACCCATACACACTCATTCACACTCACTCATATACACTACGGCCAGTTTAGTTGATCAATTCCCCTATAGCGCATGTGTTTGGACTGTGGGGGAAACCGGAGCACCCGGAGGAAACCCACACCAACACAGGGAGAACATGCAAACTCCACACAGAAACACCAGCTGACCCAGCCGGGACTCGAACCAGAGACCTTCTTGCTGTGAGGCCACAGTGTTGACCACTGAGCCATCATGTCACCGTTGTAAATGTTTTTCAAGTATTTTTTCAACAAAAAAACAAGAACAAGTTTACAGACCTCCGGTTCATTATAGCCGCTAAAGGAACAGAAGAATATCAATGTGAAGTGAACAGGAAAACAATTAAATGTGCTTTATGATTTCAGTAATTAATGACATCTGCGTAAAGAAATGAAACAAACAAACCGAGAGATAAAAAGTCAGAACAGCTCCTTTATTTTCTATTTAGTGCAGGAAAACTTCCCATAATCAATGATCTGCTCTTAAAGGGACAGTTCATCCAAAAATAACATTTCTGTCATTATTATTCATGGCAGTTACTATTCAGCAATAGTGTCTGTTTTTCCTATTATGCATTTCAATGGTTATCAATTTCCAACATTCTTCAAAATATCTTCTTTTGTGTTCAACAGGAAAAAAAGATACTTGGAACCGCTGGAGAGAGAGTATAAATTAGGTTCCAATGCTTGTGATTGGTCTGTTTTGTGTTCCAGTGTCTGTGATTGGTCTGTTTTGTGTTCCAGTGTCTGTGATTGGTCTGTTTTGTGTTCCAGTGTCTGTGATTGGTCTGTTTTGTGTTCCAGTGTCTGTGATTGGTCTGTTTTGTGTTGCAGTGTCTGTGATTGGTCTGTTTTGTGTTCCAGTGTCTGTGATTGGTCTGTTTTGTGTTCCAGTGTCTGTGATTGGTCTGTTTTGTATTGCAGTGTCTGTGATTGGTCTGTTTTGTATTGCAGTGTCTGTGATTGGTCTGTTTTGTGTTCCAGTGTCTGTGATTGGTCTGTTTTGTGTTCCAGTGTCTGTGATTGCTCTGTTTTGTGTTGCAGTGTCTGTGATTGGTCTGTTTTGTGTTCCAGTGTCTGTGATTGGTCTGTTTTGTGTTCCAGTGTCTGTGATTGCTCTGTTTTGTGTTCCAGTGTCTGTGATTGGTCTGTTTTGTATTGCAGTGTCTGTGATTGGTCTGTTTTGTATTGCAGTGTCTGTGATTGGTCTGTTTTGTGTTCCAGTGTCTGTGATTGCTCTGTTTTGTTTTGGTCTGTTTTGTGTTCCAGTGTCTGTGATTGGCCTGTTTTTGTGTTCCAGTGTCTGTGATTGGCCTGTTTTTGTGTTCCAGTGTCTGTGATTGGTCTGTTTTGTGTTCCAGTGTTTGTGATTGGTCTGTTTTGTGTTCCAGTGTCTGTGATTGGCCTGTTTTTGTGTTCCAGTGTTTGTGATTGGTCTGTTTTGTGTTGCAGTGTCTGTGATTGGTCTGTTTTGTGTTCCAGTGTCTGTGATTGGCCTGTTTTTGTGTTCCAGTGTTTGTGATTGGTCTGTTTTGTGTTGCAGTGTCTGTGATTGGTCTGTTTTGTGTTCCAGTGTCTGTGATTGGTCTGTTTTGTGTTCCAGTGTCTGTGATTGGTCTGTTTTGTGTTGCAGTGTCTGTGATTGGTCTGTTTTGTGTTGCAGTGTCTGTGATTGGTCTGTTTTGTGTTCCAGTGTCTGTGATTGGTCTGTTTTGTGTTCCAGTGTCTTTGATTGGTCTGTTTTGTTTTGCAGTGTCTGTGATTGGTCTGTTTTGTGTTGCAGTGTCTGTGATTGGTCTGTTTTGTGTTCCAGTGTCTGTGATTGGTCTGTTTTGTGTTGCAGTGTCTGTGATTGGTCTGTTTTGTGTTGCAGTGTCTGTGATTGGTCTGTTTTGTGTTCCAGTGTCTGTGATTGGTCTGTTTTGTGTTCCAGTGTCTTTGATTGGTCTGTTTTGTATTGCAGTGTCTGTGATTGGTCAGTTTTGTGTTCCAGTGTCTGTTATTGGTCTGTTTTGTGTTCCAGTGTCTGTGATTGGTCTGTTTTGTGTTCCAGTGTCTGTGATTGGTCTGTTTTGTATTGCAGTGTCTGTGATTGGTCTGTTTTGTGTTCCAGTGTCTTTGATTGGTCTGTTTGGTGTTGCAGTGTCTGTGATTGGTCTGTTTTGTATTGCAGTGTCTGTGATTGGTCTGTTTTGTATTGCAGTGTCTGTGATTGGTCTGTTTTGTGTTCCAGTGTCTGTGATTGCTCTGTTTTGTTTTGGTCTGTTTTGTATTGCAGTGTCTGTGATTGGTCTGTTTTGTGTTCCAGTGTTTGTGATTGGTCTGTTTTGTGTTCCAGTGTCTGTGATTGGCCTGTTTTGTGTTCCAGTGTTTGTGATTGGGTCTGTTTGTGTTGCAGTGTCTGTGATTGGTCTGTTTTGTGTTCCAGTGTCTGTGATTGGTCTGTTTTGTGTTCCAGTGTCTTTGATTGGTCTGTTTTGTGTTCCAGTGTCTGTGATTGGTCTGTTTTGTGTTCCAGTGTCTGTGATTGCTCTGTTTTGTTTTGGTCTGTTTTGTGTTCCAGTGTCTGTGATTGCTCTGTTTTGTTTTGGTCTGTTTTGTGTTCCAGTGTCTGTGATTGGTCTGTTTTGTGTTCCAGTGTTTGTGATTGGTCTGTTTTGTGTTCCAGTGTCTGTGATTGGCCTGTTTTTGTGTTCCAGTGTTTGTGATTGGTCTGTTTTGTGTTGCAGTGTCTGTGATTGGTCTGTTTTGTGTTCCAGTGTCTGTGATTGGTCTGTTTTGTGTTCCAGTGTCTTTGATTGGTCTGTTTTGTGTTCCAGTGTCTGTGATTGGTCTGTTTTGTGTTCCAGTGTCTGTGATTGCTCTGTTTTGTTTTGGTCTGTTTTGTGTTCCAGTGTCTGTGATTGGCCTGTTTTTGTGTTCCAGTGTTTGTGATTGGTCTGTTTTGTGTTGCAGTGTCTGTGATTGGTCTGTTTTGTGTTCCAGTGTCTGTGATTGGTCTGTTTTGTGTTCCAGTGTTTGTGATTGGTCTGTTTTGTGTTCCAGTGTTTGTGATTGGTCTGTTTTGTGTTCCAGTGTTTGTGATTGGTCTGTTTTGTGTTCCAGTTTCTGTGATTGGTCTGTTTTGTGTTCCAGTGTCTGTGATTGGTCTGTTTTGTGTTCCAGTGTCTGTGATTGGTCTGTTTTAAATTGCAGTGTCTGTGATTGGTCTGTTTTGTGTTCCAGTGTCTGTGATTGGTCTGTTTTGTGTTCCAGTGTCTCTAAGTAAGATGTTTTGCAGTATAACGGCAGCAAAAAGGTTGATGTTTACAGCTCTTTTCTAGACTTTCTCCAGTTTGCGTCCCTCCTCAGTGGCTCCGTCTTGTTTGGTCATCATTGCTGCGAGTGTTTCTGAAGAAATGGAGCCGAACTCCAGCGAGAATGAGCTGTAAAAAACCAGCACGATGATGGCAAATATCCACTCCAGTATGGCGGCCGCATGCTGGAGAACGAAACTCTCCTGGATGAAAAACACACCGCCTGCAGACAGAAGGTTAAGGAACAACTGCACCACATCAGACAGGGCTGAGGAGAATTTCAACACATGCAACTTAAACATGTATTAATGTAAACATGAGTAGCTAAATCTCATTACAATTACATTTGGGGAAAATATCTGTTAATTAGATTATTAGTAGATTATTCATATTATTTATTAAATTGTATTTTATAAATGTCTACCCCCACCCTAACCCCAATAGTAATGGCATATATGGAGTTTAGTGATTGGGCTTGTTTGAGTGGCCATTGGGCTAGTTTTGTTCACTGTAAAAAATGTTGGGTTTCACACAGTTCCTTCATGTTGTCCTAACACAAATCGATTAAGTTAACTTATTTTTACAAATTTAAGTGGATTGAACATAAAACAATTAAGCTGGTGCACACAAACTTTACATTTGTTTTGATCATCTCTTTTTAAATAAGTGCTTTGAACAAGCAGCAGAAGTAATTTTTTAGAGTTTTGGACCTGGCAACCCTGGCCATGCAGAGAGTGTAGGACACTCAGGGAGGGTTCGGGTGGTTCGAATGAACCCCCCGAATTATATTAATTATTATATAATTAATATAATACATTTATATTTAATATATATTGTAATAAAGTGTACATTTAAATAACTATGGCCAGTAATTGGAATCCCATTGAGCCTCAAAGCCACAATAATGTGACATGAGTCCCGTGACAAAACCCACTGAGCGGTAACATTTGAATCTTTGATGCGACATCCATACTGAGAGAAGAGTGGCAGAAAAGGCAGGCAGCGGCGTCATTATCGCAAAATATTGAACATATGTTCAAAAAGACTGCCAAACAGGGTAAGGCTAAAGTTACTTACTTCCTGACAGATGAAAATCTGTCCTTATCCATACGGTTCTAGACTAACTGGCCGCATTAAAGGCTGATTAGCCGGAATGTCCTGTATATTTATTGACTTGTCCAGTACATGACCTCCCCT
>LR812530.1:56923683-57016056 GCA_903798195.1 Danio kyathit | reverse complement strand
TTCTTACTTGGAAATTTCCCACAATCATGAGTCCTGCGGCACACAGCCATCCAGCAAACAGACCCTCGATGTTCAACACGCTGTTGGTGTGTTTATGGATCAGCTGAGCATAACGAAGGAGACCAATCACAATCACTGCAATACAAAACAGACCAATCACAGACACTGGAACACAAAACAGACCAATCACAGACACTGCAATACAAAACAGACCAATCACAGACACTGCAATACAAAACAGACCAATCACAGACACTGGAACACAAAACAGACCAATCACAGACACTGCAATACAAAACAGACCAATCACAGACACTGGAACACAAAACAGACCAATCACAGACACTGCAACACAAAACAGACCAATCACAGACACTGAAATATGAAACCGACCAATCACAGACACTGGAACACAAAACAGACCAATCACAGACACTGGAACACAAAACAGACCAATCACAGACACTGCAACACAAAACAGATCTATCACAGAGACTGGAACACAAAACGGACCAATCAAAGACACTGGAACACAAAACAGACCAATCACAGACACTGCAACACAAAAACAGACCAATCACAGACACTGGAACACAAAACAGACCAATCACAGACACTGCAACACAAAAACAGACCAATCACAGACACTGCAACACAAAACAGACCAATCACAGACACTGAAATATGAAACCGACCAATCACAGACACTGGAACACAAAACAGACCAATCACAGACACTGGAACACAAAACAGACCAATCACAGACACTGCAACACAAAACAGATCTATCACAGAGACTGGAACACAAAACGGACCAATCAAAGACACTGGAACACAAAACAGACCAATCACAGACACTGCAACACAAAAACAGACCAATCACAGACACTGGAACACAAAACAGACCAATCACAGACACTGGAACACAAAACAGACCAATCACAGACACTGAAATATGAAACCGACCAATCACAGAATATATAAATGGACTACAGTAACTTTCTCTCCACAGACATCTCCTCTATACAGCTGGACATGAATGATCTCTGCTGTCTCTGTCTGCTGCTAATCTTATCAAGAGGTCAGTAACAGATAAAGCATGTTGAAAGAGTCAAACGAATCAGAAGGGTGTTCAGAACTGAATCAATGAATCACTGAATCACATGACTCACCTATGAATGAAGCAGCACTGCACAGCAAACTGAACCAGCAGCTCTCTGGAGGAACACCGCCACACTTACTACACACACACGCACACACGCACGCACATCAAAAACATGTCCAGCAATGTATATTTTCTGCACATCTAGTTAAATGTGATGAGATTTTACCTGATGAGAGGGATGTTATCCAGTGTACAGCACAGATCAGATCCAAGCTGATGATCCAAAGACTTCTCACATGTTGAGTTATACACCCTACACACACACACACACACACACACACACACACACACACACACACACACACACACACACACACTGTGACCCATATAGAAATCTGATACATGGCCATATATGCTAATTAACACAAGTTCTCATTTACATTTCATATGAACAAAACGTGTCATATATTTCTATGAGGGGCACTGTGGCCTCATAGCAAGAAGGTTTCTGGTTCGAGTCCCGGCTGGGTCAGTTGGTGTTTCTGTGTGGAGTTTGCATGTTCTCCCCGTGTTGGCGTGGGTTTCCTCCAGGTGCTCCGGTTTCCCCCACAGTCCAAACACATGCGCTATAGGGGAATTGATCAACTAAACTGGCCGTAGTGTGTGTGTGTGTGTGTGAGAGAATGAGTGTGTATGGGTGTTTCCCAGTACTGGGTTGCAGCTGGAAGGGCATCTGCTGTGTAAAACATCTGCTGGAATAGTTGGCGGTTCATTCCACTGATGAATAAAGGGACTTAATCCGAAGAAAAATGAATAAATGAATAGGAGATTATAGCTCACATATTTGAATATATTTGTATTTCCAATAGTATATAAATATGAACTTTTTTTGGATGCAAAAAATACTTTGACAGCAATTATATATATATATATATATATATATATATATATATATAATATATATATATATATATATATATATATATATATATATATATATATATATTTATTATTGCTGTCAAATAATTAATCACATCCAAAAAAAGTTCATATTTACAAAATGTATTTGTGCATACCGTGTATATTTATGCGTCTATAAATATATATATGAATATTCCCTCATTTATTTTCAGCTTAGGCCCTTTATTCATCAGAGGTCGTCACAGCGGAATGAACCACCAACTTATCCAGCATATGTTTTACGCAGCGGATGTCCTTCCAGCTGCAACCCATCACTGGGAAACACCCCTACACACTCATTCACACTCACACTCATACACTACAGACAATTTAGTTGATCAATTCCCCTATAGCGCATGTGTTTGGACTGTGGGGGAAACCGGAGCACCCGGAGGAAACCCACACCAACACGTGGAGAACATGCAAACTCCACACAGAAACACCAACTGAGTCAGCCGGGACTCGAACCAGCGACCTTCTTGTTGTGAGGCGGCAGTGCTACCCACTGCGCCACCATGCTGTCCAGTTTTAACACTAGTTAGGCTATTTTTGTTATGCATGAACTTTTAAAATGTACTTTTTATTTTTACAAAAGAGACTAGACAAATCATCAAGCTCTACATTATTAATATTATTATGTTTTAATTTTTTATTATTATTCATATGGCCAAAATCTGACTGAGGAAAGTTGAATGTGCTGGCCAGTTTGTAATTTGCCCAATAAATGACAATAGGCTACAGATTTTTCATTTTAAACTTTAACTTTAACTCATTTTTTAATGATATTTGATGTATTAAATTTGTATTTAATATTAATTATTGTTTTCATATTTCCTTATTCTATATATTTAGCAGATGTTTTTGGTACCTCTAAAAGTGTGGTCATGATGACCATCCGACAAGCTAATCCAGCTAAAGTGCTTTGCACTAAATTGCAGTTGCTTTGCTCTTGTACATGTGTAATGACAATAAAGTTGAATCTAATCTAGTCTAAAAACAGTGCTTAAAATGCAGTATTTAAACCTTTAATCAGTGGTGTAAAGTAACTAATTACAAATACTCAAATCCCCATACCCACATGGAAAGAACCTATATGAGGATATATGCCCAAATATGAAACCTATATGCAGTATATATGCACATATATGATAATATATACACTACATATATGCCACATATAGGCAAAACTGAGGTGCATATATGCAGTGGTGTAAAGTAACTAATTACAAATACTTAAACGACTGTAATTGAGTAGTTTTTCTTAGACATTGTAATCTACTAAGTAGTTTTATGAATGTGTATTTTTACTTTCCCTTAAGTATATTTTTTGTGCAGTATCTATACTTTTACTCCACTACTGTCCTTCAACCTGCAGTCACTACTTTATTTTTTCTTGTCCACCCACACAGAATGAACCTATATAAACATATGTGTTTTAATATAGGTTTTGATATAGGTTTTTAATATATAATATATGTCAAATTGGTGGTTTTCTTATATTATATGTACATATATGTCACATATCTTAAAAACCTTTATTAAAACATATATGTTTATATAGGTTCTTTCTGTGTGGGCTCTCACTTACTGGCCATAGTTAAATCCCATAACATGCCAATTACATGTGATATCAATTTCAAGTGTTCGCACACAAGTTTTTTGCATTTTTTTGTTGTTGTTGTTGTTAGTTCTTAGTTATTGCCTTGATAATTGAAAATATAAGCTAGGCATCATGTATGACAGTTGCCAAAGTGAGATATGAGCTATATAGGCGTATGTACATATAGGGCTTATATGTGTATATAAAGAAGCAATACAGGAGACCCTGTATATGCACATATATGCAGTGGTGGAAAAAGTACTGAAAAATCATACTTAAGTAAAAGTGCCATTACTTGCCTAAAAATGTAGTGTAAGTAGAGTAAAAGTATCTGCTGTAAATATGACTCATAGTATGAGTAAAAAGTAAACCCTTTTAAAAGAACTCAAGAGTAGTGAGTAGTGAGTATTACGCTGTTTTTTTTACATTTACATGTAATTTGTGGATGTGTGTAAACGTAACATTCTGTAGTGCATTTAGTTATTGCCCAGCAGGCACACAACATCATATGATGCTAATATTAGGTTAGATTTAGGTTTTGATGTCAGGTGACCAAAATGCAATGTCTAACCAGCGTCTAAGGACAATGTTATTTTGACGCCCAATAATGACGTATTCGCCCATATTTGGGCGATTTTAGGTTGTGTTGGAAAGTGACCAAAATCCAACGTCGAGCCAACATCTTAAACCAACGTCATATTGATGTCAAATACTGACATTTACTCATCAGGTAACCCAAATCCAACGTCTGATAGACGTCATAGTGGTAACGTCCACAAGACGTCAAGTAATATCATTAGATGTTAATATTTGGTTGGTTTTAGGTTGGACTTTGGACATTAACGTTGGCCTGTTGTTGAGTTCGAACGTCAACCTGATTTTAATTTCCAAACTAAATGCAATGTCCCCACGACGTTAAGGTTCAACGTCAATTTGACATCATGTTGATGTCTTGTGCTTGCTGGCTGTTTAAGGCCATTTCGGTCATCATACAGTAAACATCCATCATCTTCTCATCAGTGACATGCATCTAAACAGTCTCTGGGTCAATGCATGTAAAGATTTTGGACATCTTCTTGGACACTTTTAATGCTTCCAAACAGTTTGCTGCATTTATAAATTGCACACGTCTTGAGGTAGTTCAGTATGCGATTTACCTTGTATGTGTGATTTGATTGGACAGGAATCTCAGGACTAATTTTTCTAATCCCCATAGACAAGACCAAATAAAGTAGTGACTGCAGATTGAAGGACAGTAGTGGAGTAAAAGTACAGATACTGCACTAAAAATGGACTCAAGGAAAAGTAAAAGTACACATTTATAAAACTACTCAGTAAATTACAATTCCTGAGAAAAACTACTCAATTACAGTCATTTGAGTATTTGTAATTAGTTACTTTACACCACTGCATATATGCACCTCAGTTTTGCCTATATGTGGCATATATGTAGTGTATATATTATCATATATGTGCATATATACTGCATATAGGTTTCATATTTGGGCATATATCCTCATATAGGTTCTTTCCATGTGGGTATGGGGATTAGAAAAATCAGTCCAGTGATTCCTGTCCAGTTAAATCGCACATAGAAGGTAAATCGCATCATAATGAACGACCTTAAGACATGGGCGATTTATAAATGCAGTTGGAAGCTTTAAAAGTGTCCAAGAAGATGTTCAAAATCTTTACATGCATTGACTCAGAGACTGTTTAGATGCATGTCACTGATGAGAAGATGATGGATGTTTATTTTATGTTGCCCGAAACGTCTTAAACAACCAGCAGGCCTAAGACATCATCATGAGGTCAGATTGATGTTGTACCCTAAAGTTGTGGGGACGTTGCATTTTGTTTGGAAATTAAAATCGGATTGATGTCAGAACCCAACGTCAGGCCGAGGTCAACGTCCAACATCCAACCTAAAATCAACGTCTAATGATGTTACAGATGTTACAATGACTTTGGTTCCCATACCTGACGAACAAATGTCAGCATTTGACGTCAATGTGTCGTTGGTTTAAGATGTTGGCTCGACGCAGTAGTATCTGGATGCAGCCTTTATGATGCAAGCTGAGATTGATGCAATGTCAGACATAATGCACACAATGTAGCTAGTGACATCACTGTGAGGGGTGGGGTTAGGAGAGCATTGCATGCAGCTCAGATTGCATCTGCACTGAGTCTGCAGCCAGACCTCTCTCACTCGACGTTGGATTTTGGTCAACCTAAAATCAACCAAATGTCAACGTCATTTGACGCCATTATTGGAGATCAAAATAACGTTGTCTTTAGACGCTGGTTAGACGTTGAATTTTAGTCACCTGACGTCACGACCTAAATCTAACCTAATATTACGTCTTATGACATTGTGTGCCTGCTGGACAATCACTAAATGCACTACAGAATATTCAGGCTGGCTACAGGCCTGAAATAAATGTTGCATACAAGACACATGTGTAATTCAACCATGAACTTGTGTCATACATGTTCTCTATGGAGATGTTCACCGATTTCCCTTCACACTTGAGTTAAACACAACCCCATATCCCAGACTTCTCCTCAGCACATCAACATTCGCTATTGAATGTGAGATAAGTGTTCTCCTGAAACAGTAAACTTGTGTGTGTTTAACCGGCTGATCAATCAGAGCAAACACAGTGAATCAGGTGAGTCGACGCTGTCAGAACACACACTCATTGATTCAGCCTCTTTAACCTCGCCAATCAATCTGATCTAATCAATGATCTGATCAGGAGATTCCCAATAAATCAATCACATCATCCTCTGTCTCTCACACAGATTATGTTCAATATTCACCAGTTATTCACAGGACACACGTGCTGATTGTGAAGGGCCATGGCATATCTGAAAACACACACACACAGAGAGAGAGAGACAGAACACATGGCTTAAACTCTACACACAGAAATCCAGCATATTTTAATAATCAACCCAATGAGATTTGCACAATGACCTGCGTCAAAACTGATTACAAAGTCACTGATGAAGCGTTTTTAAAAGTGCAATAATGAAATGCACACATGCAAGCAAAATAATATGATTCACTTTCTGATACAGCAGATTTCTGAATGCTTTTATACAGGCATACACATAATCTATACAGTTTACTCTTATTATAAGACAGTATATGGTGATACTGTGCTTTACTCACATGATCCAGATTCCAGGCAGTGTGAATATCGGCAGGCTGATGGGCACCAGAACCCACAGAGACATTTTCTTCTTGTGAATCATTTTCTGCGTCGAGTCAAACTCCAGAGTGATCAGAACTCATCTTGACTGAGGTAAACACAGCGGAGGACTGACTGCAGGAGAGCAGGAGCCACTGAAGATCTGCTGATGCTCCTCCTCTGCCTCTCTCTCTCTCACACAGACACACACTTTTGCAAACTAACACACAAACAAAAACTCTCTCTTACACATGCACAAACACACACACACACAACGATTACAAACAAACTTTTACAAACACACACACCCCTGGGGTCCGTTCGTATGTGGGTTACTCAGTTAGCTGGGTTTGGTTATTGATGATTTGACATTATCCAGGATCATTTCGTTCTTCAAAACTCATCCGAGAGTTGTTATCGTAGCTACTGTTCTAAGATATAGCTCAAACCTGCTCGGGAGCAGCAGCTTATTTCACATAAACAGGATTAGATCGGCTCATTTTAAGCAAAGGTAATACTGAAAGTATGTACCGATATTTTCTTACAGTAGTAACCTATAGGTAGGCCCACACGGAATCTGCAGAAATCCGCAGATTTTTCGCCCATCATTGAGTCTGTGTATTTACTTGTGTAAAAGTGTGTACATTTAAATTTATTCAGTTTTTAAATGAATTTCAGTAATATTGTTGACCAATATGAAATGTTCATGTCATTTATTTACAATACGGTTTGTAAAGTAATATTTTCTGTCTTTTAGGAGATTTATTATCTGAGAGACTTGCTTTGTTTACCAATGTATACGTGGATGTGATATGATTTGCATTCTAAACATTTAATAACAGTTAAAAACACATTTAAAAACAGTTAAGTATTGTTTTTTATTTCATGTATTACGTTTTAAGTTACAATACTCCCAAAATCATTCAAAACCACACATTATCTACAAAATTCTGCGCAGAAATGGCAAAAAAGCCGCAGATTCTGTCTGGCCTTACCTGTAGGTTTTATACACTTGGTAAAATAGTAAAATAGTGAGAAAAAAAAAGTTTAAATATACACATTTATAATAATTAATATTATTTAATATTAAATAATGAATAATAGTTGTGTTTATATACATATACGTTTAATATATATATATATATATATATATATATATATATATATATATATATATATATATATATATATATATATATATATATATATATATATATATATATATAATAAAACATTCTGGGTAACGCTTTCTTTTACAAACCCGCAAAGTACCGCGTAAGTACAGTGAAATAACGATGTACTTTTCTGTACGTATAGTATAAGTGTAATGAACGTATGTGTAGGTATAAAGGAACAAACTAATGCTTGGATAATAAGGGGGTAATAACCAGATATTCAACACGCAAAGAAGTTAACGGTGTACTTTTCTGTACGTATAGTATAAGTATAATGAACATATGTGTAGGTAAAGGGGAACAAACTAATGCTTTGGTAATAAGGGGGTAACAACCAGATATTCAACACGACAAGTACCGCGTAAGTATATTGAATTTACGGTGTACTTTTCTATAAATTGCAAAGGAACAAACCATAATGTTTTGGGTAATAAGGGGGTAACAATATGATATTCAACACGCGTAAAGAACCGCGTAAGTATATTGACTTTTCGATGTACTTTTCTTTAAGTACATGTAAAGAATGATGCAAGGGTGGTGACAACCTAATGCAACCTGCAAATGTACATGCACCTGCATAAGTACATTAATAATAGTACCCTTATTCAGGGTTTTATATGGGGTGTTTAATGAATAAAAGGTTTACAACCTGTGAAATTATGAAACCTTATTTTATACTGTATGCATTGTAAATCTGCAATTCAATATAAAAACCTATTTCCATACACAACTTACCTTATGAATGTTTACTCGTCGATCTCACCACTGCCAGCAAGGTCTCAACATCACTATCAACAAATAACTGCATGATATAGGCCTACCGTGTGGGTTCAATGCGGATTAAAACAGGCTAGCATCTTTACTGCTGGGGGGGAGGGGGTGGGGGCTGTTTCCCAGTGATGGGTTGCAGCTGGAAGGGCATCCGCTGCATAAAACATAAGCTGGATAAGTTGGCGGTTCATTCCGCTGTGGTGACCCCAGATTAATAAAGGGACTAAGCTGAAAAGAAAATGAATGACCACAACCAATGACAGACGAGACAATGTTTGATTAAGATGAAGTGTTTTAAAATGCCTATTTATTAAATAAAGGTTACAAAGTAAAGAAATATATTGTGTGTTTGTATATTTGTTTCACTACCTTCAAGATTTTACCATGTAAACTACAATGAACAAGAGGGGAACAAATGCTGTATTTAACATTTAAATAATTCATAAGGTAAGTTGTGTATGGAAATAGGTTTTTATATTGAATTGCAGATTTACAATGCATACAGCATAAAATAAGGTTTCATAATTTCACAGGTTGTAAACCTTTTATTCATTAAACACCCCATATAAAACCCTGAATAAGGGTACTATTATTAATGTACTTATGCAGGTGCATGTACATTTGCAGGTTGCATTAGGTTGTCACCACCCTTGCATCATTCTTTACATGTACTTAAAGAAAAGTACATCGAAAAGTCAATATACTTACGCGGTTCTTTGCGTGTTGAATATCATATTGTTACCCCCTTATTACCCAAACATTAGTTTGTTCCCCTTTACCTACACATATGTTCATTATACTTATACTATACGTACAGAAAAGTACACCGTTAACTATAAGTACAAAAACGGGGTGGTTCTTCCCAAGGAGATCAAAGAGAACATTTATTATGGATTGTTTAGATATACAAATGTGTACTATTTTAAGGCACTGATGCAGCTTTAGTACACTTTCTGAGTGATAATAGACATGCACAATATTCCACTGTTTTTTGTTTGTTTGTTTTTATAAAGGAATAATCATTTATGCAGTCATGCACATGTTTTGACAGCTAATATGACCGTGATTTGATGCTGTGCAAAAGTTGCAGACACTTTTACCAATACCAAAATGCTTTTTTGATGCAAAATTAATTTAAATTCCTTACGCCGATTAAGAACCTAAAATAGGCCTGGGCGACTAAAGAAAGTCCAATCTAAAATGTAAAGCTAAATCAATTGCTAAATAATGCTAACACATGAAAGTGTGGAGTCTGCAGCCCACAACAAATGTGGAGAGTTATTGCGGATCATATTTAACAAACCGAATTTTATATCATTTTCTCACATGGATAATTGAATATTAATCAGATGATGTCATTACGCTGCTGTGCCGTCAGCCAATCGTTGCATTGCTGATCCTGATTTCGAGGATCGATAGATCAGTCCTTCCAGTTCACACCACACGCAGCGATCTCAGATCAGTTCATCCAGACATTTTAATCTGATTCGCGAACTTGTTTGAAGAACCAAATTAGCCAGAGATCAGTTATTAAGATTAACAGATCCAGGATCTGCCAAATCATCTCAGATCATTTAAGCGAGGTACGAAGAACAGAGCCCTGAGCTCCACATCTGTTCAGCCATCAGTGTCCAGCAGGAGGCAGCAGATTCACATCATCCACCTCACACAGAAGAATACAGTACTGTACATCTCTCTCTCTCTCTCTCTCTCTCTGACACACACACACACACACACACACACACACACATACAGGTAAGCCTGACTTACAAGGACATTTTCTTCAAACCAGAAAAAAAGGTGGTTTACAGGTACTATGCTTTCCTTTTATACTAGAACCTTCAGACAAAGACTAAAATGCTTTAAAAAAATCAGGGAATCAAAACACGCACTTAACTTTGTATTTATCATTTGTAAAACTAGATACACAACATCCTGATTTTTTACCTATTTATAAGGACATATGTCCTAAAAGACAAAAACCTGAATTATGAGGACAAAATATTTGCAAGGGCAGTGTGATGTCACGATGACATCACAGCTCATTAGCATACACCCAGTCCACATGACAACACACAGCACTATGAAGACAGAAGGGTTTACAAAGACTGTGGAAGCATGATACAATAATATCATGACAACACACAGCACTACGAGGACAGAAGGGTTTACAAAGACTGTGAAAGCATTATATATATATATATCAAAGATAAAATAAATCAGTTATTAGAAATGAGTTATTGAAACTATTATGATTAGAAATGTGTTGAAGAAAATCTTCTCTCCAATAAACAGAAATAGGGGAAAAAAAATAAACAGGGGTGCTAATAATTCAGGGGGGCTAATAATTCTGACTTCAACTGTATATATATATATATATATATATATATATATATATATATATATATATATATATATATATATATATATATATATTCAGAAGAGTGCTGGATTTATGCATTATCAAAATACAATTATTAAGCACATTACGCATGTGCTTACGAGTCAAGAATACAGCTTTTGTAGCTGTAATTTTAAACAGCTTACTAATGTCTTATAGAGTTAATGCTTAACAAATGAGGAATTAACTGTCTGCTAATGCTTAATGAATGATTAATAGTGTGTGGTTATTATAAAGTGTTACCAATTTTACAACCCTAATATTTTTGTGAAACCATTTACTGGTTGCAAAATATTGGGGATTAAAGGGATAGCTCACCCAAAAATGAAAATTGTCATTATTCATCTTCAGAACACAAAGATATTTTAGATAAAATCCAAGAGCTTTCTCATCCTCCATACAGTACATGGCAAAAGTCGAGAGATTTTCAAAGTCCGTAAAGGAAGCAAAAATCATCCTTAAAACAGTAAATCTCCAAAAAACTAAAATGAGTTATTTTCTTCTTACTAGTGTCACTTCAGGGCTCAATTTCACAAGAGCAAATAAGGAACGTGCACTGCACTGCAGAGTTTTCATTTTTGGGTTTATTCACCCTTTAAGGTTTATTTGTTGATGTACACTTTCAGAAAAAAGGTACACGGTGGTACAAATAATGTTTCTTAAGGAACAGTTTTGTACCTTTGTAAAAGTTGTACTTTATAAGGTCCAGAAAATACCTCTTATGATACTGTTCTGTACATTTTATGGTAAAATTGAAATGAAGGTACACAATTGTTCTCATGAAAAAAGGTACATAAGTGTTGGACAACTCCTTCTTTATTACAATGTCTATAAAATTAAATATTACAGGAAAGGCAAAGTAATTTTATGAATAATTTCCATATTAAAACAAGAATCATCATTTAAAAGCAAATGTTTAAAGAAACTCATAAACATTAATTATTAAGTTCTATAATACAAAACTATAGGTATTGTAAGCTACACATTTAAGGCATTTTTAATAAACATTTATTAAGAATTTTCTGATGAATACATTTTCATTATTGATATCCGCATCTTTTGGAGTTTGCTTTCCACTACGCACGTGAGCTGGCAAAAGTCCTGCATATGCAAATTGTTGATACAGACATTTTAGTATTGTAAAACTAATCAAACATTGTGTATATCTGTTACAATACTTTTGCATAATTATATTTCTATTTTAAAATTAAGTAAATTAAATTACAAAGGTATTGTAAAAATTAAGGATTTTTTTTATATTGTACATGAGAGAATGTGTTTTTGTAACATTTTTGTGAAAAGTGTGAAAAGTTTAGCAAAAAATAGATATTTTGATTTATGTTAAAGTTTTTTTTATTCTTTATTGTAATTGGAAAAGGTGCATTTGCACAAAAAGAAACTTATTTTAAAAACATTGTTTAACAATGTATTTGATGTTTTTTATTTACTGAAAATAAATTGACCCATTTTAGATATACAGTAGCAAAATGCCTTTTAATAGTTGTTGAAGGAACACATTTGACACTGTTAAGGTACAAAGTGTCAGTGTCTTGTCATGGATCAGATTCGTATCTTTGATGAAGCTACAATATTGTATCTGCAGGTTTTAAAAACCAAAGGTTCATTTTGTTTTCCCATAGTACAATTTGTGTCCTTAAAGGTTTAAACTGCAATGGTACAAATTTGTTTCTCTGTCTTAAGGTACAATTCTGTTCCATAAAAAAGTTACTACCTCAGTGACAAGGGTTTGTACCTTCTTTGGTACAACATTGTACCATTTTTTTCTGAGAGTTTAATAGCACACATGCACTCCTTTTATTATTGTGTTATTAACCAGTACAACTGAGATGCCACTCTTAAATTGAAAGAACAGGTGTCTATGAAGCTAATCAATTGTGGCATGAAAAACTGTTTATTTATTTATTTATATTTGTTGGCCTCCGATGGTGCAGTTCAATTAGATTCAAGCTTTAGATCACCTGCCTAAAGCCACTGCTGTTGCGCAATAGCGTAAGAGTGGTTGTGCTGGAAAGTAGAGCTGCACAATATATTAATTTCCTATTGAAATATATTATAATGTGATCAATAATACAATCTGAAGAGCTTGAAAGCGTGCAGTATAGAAAATGACAATTTAGGCTAACCTGTAAATCTGATCATGTGATCATAACTGAAAAGAGTGTTGAAAAGTGAAAAAATATTGTTTCTGATGCATCATGATGTGGATGTGAATTTTTGCTATGCCAATAAATTAACAATTTCTGTTTAGAATATAACTGAGCCTTTAATTGTCATTTATAAGATATTTATAAAGCATAAATAGTCCTCACTTTAGGTCACAAAACTGCATGAAGTTGAGTTAATAAAGCATTTATTAACATACAGAGTAACCATTACTACAGTATGTGTCTGAATAATAAGATATAAAAATGCTGATTTGAATAGTTTAATAATCATTTACTTACTCATTCTGAATGATCTTTGAAAAAACATTATTACTATTTACAGCAAATAACTAGTTTGTAAATGATGCAATACTTCATTTAGTAATGAAAAAGTAATCATTAACCAAGTATAAAATTTCAATCATTAGGCACATTATACATGTGTTTATAATTCAAGAATCCAGCATTTGTAGCTGTAATTATAAACTGCTTCCTAATGCCTTATAATGTAGTGGTAATGTTTAACAAATGATGAATTAACTATTTGCTAATGCTTATTAAATCATTCATAGTATGTAGTTATTATTACGTGTTACTGTAAAATCTAAAATCTATTTATAAATAAATTGCAACAATCAATGAGATCTAGGCTGCAATGTAAAAACACAATTTCTTTTTTATTTCAACACAGAACTTAAATTCACTCATAACTTTTTCCACTGGCTGGTTTCTAATTATTAAAACCTGCACTGAACACACTCTGAACACACTCTGATTTGGAGGCCAAATGTCCTTTGTATATGCATCTGAAAGTTTTCATGACTTCCGCTGTGGACCACAGTATTCTTCTTTTCCAGCTGTTGGTGGTGTCTCCATTCACTAAAAAACAAGAAATGTCTAAAGTTAGTCGTATAGTTTAGAGATTTAAAAATAAATAAACATATAGTAAACTTCTAGTAACATATAGTAGGCATGAGCTAATCCAACTAATTTAGTGAAGCATCTGAAAGACCAACACACAAACCTGTATAAAAAATTGAGAGGTAAGATAACATTTTTGGGTAACACTTTATAATAACTACACACTATGAACCATTTATTAAGCATTAGCAAATAGTTCATTCATTATCTGTTAAGCATTAACTCTACATTAATAAATGATAGTAAGCAGTTTATAACGGCAGCTACAAATGCTGTGTTCTTGACTTATAACCACATTTATAATGTGCTTAATAATTGTACTTTCCTAATTTGTTAATGATTTATTTGTCATTACTTAACTATTGCATTATTTATAAATTTTAAGCATAAGCATAAATTTAAGCATAGTTGGTGTTTAAGATAATTCAGAATGAGTTAGTAAATGATTAATAAACTATTCGAATTAACATTTATAATTCTTATTATTCAGGCATATACTAATAGTTAATTTGTATGTTAATAAACGCTTTATTTACTCAACTTCATGCTGTTTTGTGACCTAATCTAAAGTGAGGACTAGTTATGCTTTATAAATCCTTTATAAATGACAATTAAAGGATTAGTTCTATTCTAAACAGGGAAAAAGAACATAAACAACATTATTCATTCCTATTTATTTGAAGATACACAAATGAAACTGTATCAAATAAAAAATAAATCTTTGCAACCTTATCTAAAATAAAATTACTGTACAGTTTAAACATTGCATCCTACTATATTGTTTAATTATTATATTGTTGTTTCATCCAATTTTATGTCATATTTTGACACTCCTGTTATTCAGTAATGTTTAAACTTTACAGTAATTTTACTTTTTAGAAAAGATTGCAAAGATTATTGTTCATTTGACACTGAACCTTTATTTGTTATTTATAAGGGATTTATAAAGCATAAATAGTCCTCACTTTAGATTAGGTCACAAAACTGCATGAAGTTGAGTTAATAAAGCATTTATTAACATGCATAGTAACCATTACTAATGCCTGAATAATAAGATATATAAATGTTGATTTCAATAGTTTATTAATCATTTACTAACTCATTCTGATTGATCTTAAAATCCTCCAACTACTCGTAAATACAAATGATTTGTAAATAATGCAATACTTTATTTAGTCATGAAAAATAAATCACTCACAAATTATGAAAATACAATTATTAATCACATTATAAATCTGCTTAGAAAAGTCAAGAATACAGCATTTGTAGCTGCAGTTATAAACTGCTTACTAACGCTTATTAATGTAGAGTTAGTGCTTAACAAATAATGAATTTACTAGACGCTAATGCATAGTAAATTATTCATAGTGTGTAGTTAAAGTGTTACCAACTTTTGTTTTAATCAGAAAAAAAGGATACGGTTGCACTGATTTTGTTTTTACTAGTAATTGAATGCCTTTTGAACTTAAGGACTGCAGCATAACTGCTATAATGTTTATTTTAAATTAAAACGCAAAAGATATACAGGCAGTGCAGAATTATTAGGCAAATGGGTATTTTGACCACATCCTCCTCTTTACGCATGTTGTCTTACTCCAAGCTGTATAGGCTCGAAAGCCTACTACCAATTAAGCATATTAGGTGATGTGCATCTCTGTAATGAGAAGGGGTGTGGTCTAATGACATCAACACCCTATATCAGGTGTGCAGAATTATTAGGCAACTTCCTTTCCTTTGGCAAAATGGGTCAAAAGAAGGACTTGACAGGCTCCGAAAAGTCCAAAATAGTGAGATATCTTGCAGCCCGTGGATGGCTGGATCGGTAAAGGGCAGAGAGCTCCAGTCTGACTCAGACGCCAGCAAGGTGGAGGTGGAGTACTGGTTTGGGCTGGCATCATCAAAGATGAGCTTGTGGGGCCTTTTCGGGTTGAGAATGGAGTCAAGCTCAACTCCCAGTCCTACTGCCAGTTTCTGGAAGACACCTTCAAGCAGTGGTACAGGAAGAAGTCTGCATCCTTCAAGAAAAACATGATTTTCATGCAGGACAATGCTCCATCACACGCGTCCAAGTACTCCACAGCGTGGCTGGCAAGAAAGGGTCTAAAAGAAGAAAAACTAATGAAATGGCCTCCTTGTTCACCTGAGCTGAACCCCATAGAGAACCTGTGGTCCATCATCAAATGTGATATTTACAATGAGGAAAAACAGTACACCTCTCTGAACAGTGTGTGGGAGGCTGTGGTTGCTGCTGCACGCAATGTTGATGGTGAACAGATCAAAACCCTGACAGAATCCATGGATGGCAGGCTTTTGAGTGTCCTTGCAAAGAAAGGTGGCTATATTGGTCACTGATTTGTTTTTTGTTTTGGAATGTCAGAAATGTATATTTGTGAATGTTGAGATGTTATATTGGTTTCACTGGTGAAAATAAATCATTGAAATGGGGATATATTTGTTTTTTGTTAAGTTGCCTAATAATTCTGCACAGTAATAGTCACCTGCACACACAGATATCCTCCTAAAATAGCTCAAACTAAAAACAAACTAAAAACTACTAACAAAAATATTCAGCTTTGATATTAATGAGTTTTTGGGTTCATTGAGAACATGGTTGTTGTTCAATAATAAAATGAATCCTCAAAAATACAACTTGCCTAATAATTCTGCACTCCCTGTACTTTCATTTCGTACTTCCTTTTAAAAGGTGCTTTATTGCATTTTGAATGTTGCAATCACAAAGTTTTTTTAAACAAGTGCACTACCACATGATGATTTGTTCATATAAAAATATACCTCATTCTCATATTCTAGCCTTCTTTATTTTTTAAATAATTATAAATTGTGTGGTTATATTATTGTTTTTCCTGCAGTATTGAATAATATTGATATTTGATACCATTTACTAAGTTAGAAATTCAATACTATCACAACTCTGACAAAGTTAGCTTGTTTTTTGCAAAAAGTTAGCAAATGTAACAGACTACTTAATATTATTTATATCTGATCCAGGGGTTTTCTTAAAAGAATGAAATTAATATTGTGTGTTGATTTCTGGCATAGATAGATAGATAGTCAGGGTAAGATTTGTTTTTTTCTTCCTCAAAATGATACAGTAAATTGTGTTAAAGCCTTGAATTCAGTGAACACTATGCCTCCAAGTATACCTCCACTGCATTTTTATGACATTACTGAGCATTAACTAAATGTTTATTTTCAGGAACTACTCATTATTGCAATTAATGAAATGGGATATTGGGACTTAATGGACAGTTTACTCAAACATGTATTTGCTAAAACTGTACGTACCCATGCCTTTTCTGAATAATGCAACCTTTAATAAAAAAAGCCATTTTGATAAATGAGTTTATGATTTTTGGGTGGACTTTCCATCTAAGGATTGGTTCAGTGGTTTGAGATTTAAGGCAAGTTTTTTATTGTTATACAAATATTATATACAGTTGAAACAGAAGTTTACATAGACTCTTAAAAAAAAGGAACATAACCATTTTTAAAATAATGTCTGATGGTAAAACATACTAAACATTTACTATTTTTACTATGCTCATTATATTTATTTAAATTAAGCAATTTGCAGCTTATTTTATTTTATCCTGCAATTATATTATTAGGTAATGCTATTGGAATAAAAAATAGTTGCCATAGTTTGAAGTCAGAATATAGTGCAGTAGCTGCAAATTAAGTTGAATTCAATAAAGTTCATTGCAATATATATACATACAGCTGAAGTCAGAATTATTAGCCCCCCCTCTCTATTTTTTTCCCCAATTTCTGTTTAGCAGAGAGAATATTTTTTCAACACATTTCTAAACATAATAGTTTTAATAACTCATTTCCAATAACTGATTTATTTTATCTTTGCCATGATGACAGTAAATAATATTTTACTAGATATTCTATTCATTGATATACATATATTCTGTTTTTAATGTTGTTGGAAATGCTGGTGTGTGTGAAAATTTGATGATATATCCAGCTTCTGTTGTTAATGTTCTGTATGCTGTTGTTTACACATTTTAAAATAAATCAATATTTAAAAATGCAATATTTAATGTGTCAGACACACATTTATTTTTAGTTATTAAATTACAATTTAATATTAATTTGTGGTGTGTTTCCCAAACATCGATGTAACTCGCGGCTGAACTATAATAGTACGATCCATCATTTGGGAAAAGAACGATGTAGTGACGAGTGTTTCCCTAAACCCCTAGTTTCTCTGTCGCAGATACATCATTTGAACCACATTAGTTATAGCGTAAAACGCCCATAATGATGCTCTAAACGGGGTGAAGTAACTACTTCTATAGAGAAGAACGCCATTATTTCTTTGTGCAAATTATATTGTTTACACACGCATTTAAAATAAAATCCAATATTAGTTTTGGTAAAAACATGCACTCGTTTTCCATATTAACTGAAATATACGTAAACGGCACATATAGGGCCTGTGTTTCCTTTACAAATATTGAGAACATTACATATTCTATTCTAAAACATAAAATCACTTACAAAAGCTAACATATACTAATCTCATATATAAATCATATAAATAATGAGGCTATTTATTAAGAAATTAAATGTAATATTTATTATTTATAAGGAAATGAAAAAAAAAATCATACTTTAATAATAATATTAATAATATTAATGATGATGGTTATTGTTATTAAGTAGGATATTGTTTATTTATTTTTTCATTTTTGAAAATTTCGCTTTTAAATAATAGGTCCCTTATAGCTTTCGTCATGACGCTATGTTTAAAATGATATCAATGTTTTTAAAGTGCACTGTGAAGGGAACATCGCAAAAACTGAACTGTAAAATACTTTGAAAGCAAATTACACTTAAGAGTGATGTATTTAATGCTATTTTAATGTATTTAATTTTTTTCAATAATTCAAAATTTAAACGAATAGGGCATGGGGGGGGGGGGGGGGGGGGGGGGTGTAACTGGGAATAGAACACAGCCAGGAACTATGTTTCTAACAACAGCTCCAGTGGTGTAGTTGCAAGTCCACAAGTTTGTGAATGTTCATTGAAACGATGGATTTGGGAAACAGCAAATCAACAAACTATCTTTGTAACGACAGAACTTGCGACCTTAGTTGGCTAACAATGGTTTTTGGAAACACACCCCTGATCAGTTAACGGTTAATATTTGGATAATGAGCGGCGGTTGTCAGTCTGAAAAATTAACCAAAAGACTATCCCTAATTTAAACAATGATATGGACCTAATGTGTGTCTGTTGAACATGGGCCTAATGTGTGTCTCTCACAGTCGCGGAGACAGTTTTTTTTTTTGCTCTCGAATGCTGGTCGCACTTTAGAGCCCTGTGGTAAAATTGATTAGTAAAACAATCGGTAGCTGCAGCCCTAGAGGAAGCAATTACAAATTTTAGATTACACCCACATTACTTATGCCAGTGTTTCTCAACTGGTGGGTCGCGACCCAAAAGTGGGTCGCGGGAACATTTTCAGTGGGTCGCGGAGTGTGTGGTCAAAAAAACAACTAAAGTTTCATTTTTTAACTTATTTTGCTTATACCGGACTTTTATTTTGAAATGCGCGCGCGACAACCGTACCGACTACTTCCCGATAAACATTATGATGATCCGTGGATGAGCAATCCCTTTGGAATCGACGTGGAAAGCGTCACGTTGCCGAGGAACAAAGAGAATCAGCTTGTGGAGCCGTTTTGGTGCCGCAAAGTGCTTTCTGAGTATTCGTCCCTTGCCATTCGTGCGATCAAATCCATCCTACCATTCAGCACTACGTATTTGTGTGAAAGTGGCTTCTCTTCCTTGGTGCAGCTTAAGTCAAAGCAAAGGAACAGGTTGGACATAGAGCACGATCTTCGGGTCTACCATCACCCCAGACTTTGAAACTCTTATCATAAGTAAAGCACATACTCAGTTATCTCATTAGCTTCCCAAATTACTGTTAAGTGAAACAGATGTTTATAATTGCTGTCATATTAGATGTAAAAATGGTTATGATTGTTTTAATAATTTTACTGTAATTTGCTGATTTGTTCTGTTCAACAGGATCAGTGTTAATGTTTTATTAACAGTTCAGTTTAGTTCATGGTAACTGAACCTTTTCTTACCCTTACTTTGTAATATTTCTATAATTTGATACATTTTGTTAAATGACAGCAATAAAATATTGTTTATTTGTAAATATTGGTGACTTGTGATTTATCTGTCACTATTTGTGTATGTTAACAAATAAATACAAATTAATTATAATTCCTAAAATTATATTATAGTTCCTAAAAGTTTGGGTCGCGGCTTGATGACCAAGTAAAAATGTGGGTCCCATGGTCAAACCAGTTGAGAACCACTGACTTATGCTACTTATAAAATTTATTACAAAATATCTGCCATTTTTAATTTGTGTTTGTATATTAGTAATAAGATGTAAACAAATACAGCTGAAGTCAAAATTATTGATTTTCTTTTTCAAATATTTCCTAAATGATGTTTAACAGTAAGGTATTTTTCACAGTATTTCCTATCATATTTTTTCTTCTGCAGAATGTCTTATTTGTTTCGTTTCGGCTAGAGTAAAAGCAGTTTTTAATTGTTTTAAAATGTGTTGAAAAAATATTCTCTCCATTAAACAGAAATTGGGAAAAAAAAACTATACAGGGGGCGAATAATTCTGACCTCAACTTTACATGGTTTCCGCTCCATTCATTCTTAGATGGTGAGGTGCCACAACAAAATTCATTCCTGCCATGGCTACATTACTGCTTCTCATTCAAAACATTCAGTCGTTGTGGTTGCTTTTTTATTTGAGGGTTATAATCGCACCAATATGAATTAAAAGGTAAGTGAATTATAACAGAGCAAATTTTTCTGTAATCGTATAGTTGTGCTGTGCATTATTTGTTTAACAATTCAAGGTGACGTGCTAACCGACTGACAGGTGTGTGAAGCATGAGGCCAGCAAACACGATGTAGCTTTCAGTTTTGATGAACAGGTTCCATAATTATACTCTATAGATAAAGGTCTATGGTCCTGCATACAATGACTTTATCTTGCTGGAGTTTATAGCCGTTTCACTTTACTTCAGGACGCATTAATGCCGTTCTGTAGGTCTATTGGAGACATTAATAAATATTCCTAGCAAATCTAATAAATGTTGGAGACATGCTCAATACATAAACGCAATAAATCACACTTCAGCAGCGTTTATTTGAGAGTGTACAAGAAAATCTGTGCTTGAACAGTGTATATTAGAGGGGGTGTGCAAGAAGTTTTGTGCATGAACAGAGGAAATCGGCGCGCAACCAAAGAGATTTGCAAACTCGTATTACATTAATGCGATCTTGATTTGTGTAAAAGGCCTGCCGCCACAGCTGGAAAAAATCCTAAAGAAAACACTGTTGTATATAATCTTGGTACAAATATAACAATATTTATGCATAGATTTTGTGTTAAAGTTAACTGCACACTCAAAGCATTAGCAAATTGTTAATTCATCATTTGTTGAGCAAAACTCTACATTAATAGACATTATTAAGCAAGCAGTTTATAACTAAAGCTACAAATGCTGTATTCCTGACCTATAAGCACATACATAATGTTTATAATTGTATACTTTGTTAATGATTGATTTCTGTTACTAAATTAAGTACAATTAGATTGCAAATGATTTTGTTCTTCCTTTAATTCTCATTTTAAAAGGATTTACAAAATCTAAATAGTCCTCACTTTAGATGCTCACACAACATTACAAATTTGTGTTAATAAAGCATGTATTAATATACAGAGTAGTCATTACTATATGCCTGAAAAACAAGATGTATAAATGTGTAAACACAGTGTGTGGAGTTGAATTGCACTTATCTGACTACCACCAATACTGTCTTTAGGCTGATAATAAAATACATTATAATTACCTCCATTTAGGCAGGCTCCATTGATGCTGAAATCTCTTTTGCTTTGCTTAAAGATGCGTCACCTGCAGATTTCTTATTCTCGTCATCTTCAATATCAGTTCACTGGATCTGAGCTGAAATCATACCATGTTTATATGTGTTTAGTAGCAGTACTCTTTTGAGGTCCTTTTGGACATCAATTTGAATGTCATCAAGTGACTTTCCCTAAATTACATTGAAGATCATTCGTTTATACCTCCCTAACAGAGAACAGCGTTAGAGCAGCTTGATAAATTGCTTAAAAAAATTATCGCAATCTTTCATCAACCCCCACATGATCTTAAACCAGAACGATTCTGCAATTACATTTAAGGACAGGTGTGAATAGGGCATTACTGATGTCACTGACAACACCCTGCATTAAAGGGACAGAGTGGTTTGATAGGACATTGTGACAGTTTAACTACTGTTCACTAATCATTTACACACCAAAGTGTCCTAACAAATCACAGTGTCCTCATAAAGCAGTGTGTTTTCTGGTTCATAGAGGCTATGTTCACACTGCATATGAAAGGCTGCATTTACACTGCATGGTTCAAGTGACTCAGTTCAGATTTTTTTCTCTCATGTGGCACAGATCAGATTTGCCCATGTACGTGTAAGCAAGAAAATATCACATAGATTCTGATATAATCAAATCAGATTCAGGCCTTGTGGAAATGTATCCCCTATGAATCGGACCCGTACACAAACTTGTATTTGTACTTACTTTTTTTTACTATATGTTGGAACAACAACAACAACAACAACAATAATAATAATAATAATAACAATAATAATACAAATAGTATCTTAATTTTAGCGTACAATATCAAAAACCATATTTTTTACACATAATATTTTTTATTACATTATATTTCATTTCAGAGTATTATGTCTTATTTTATTGCCATCTTCTTTGAAAATTCAATTTTCAGGGGTAAATCTTTCAAATAAAAAAAGTTCTACAGACTCATAGGAGAATCATATTTATTCTAAGCAAATAAAAAAAACATTATTCTCATTTATTTACAATCGTGCAGCTCTTATTAGCCATAAGTCAAAATAGAGGAAAAGGTTATTATCAATGTTGGCAATTTCCCTGGTGAATAATCTGTATATACATCATTATTTACTACCACGACGTGCCTTTATTGCATTGCAGTTCAAGCAGGATGTGGTTGGCTGCCGTCACTTTGATGACATAAAGGTTCAGACACACACTCCATCAAATGTAAACGCAGACACCCACTGTGAATAGGGCATTACTAATGTCACTGACAACACCCTGCATTAAAGGGACAGAGTGGTTTGATAGGACATTGTGACAGTTTAACTACTGTTCACTAATCATTTACACACCAAAGTGTCCTAACAAATCACAGTGTCCTCATAAAGCAGTGTGTTTTCTGGTTCATAGAGGCTATGTTCACACTGCATCTGAAAGGCTGCATTTACACTGCATGGTTCAAGTGACTCAATTCAGATTTTTTTCTCTCATGTGGCACAGATCGGATTTGCCCATGTACGTGTAAGCAGTCAAATCAGATTCAGGCCTTGTGGAAATTTATCCCCTATGAATCGGACCTGTACCCTCGTGTCTGCAGTGTAAAAAGATAGATCAGATTTTACCTGTCGATGCAAGTCGCACATCATTAAAAACTGTAGCGAATGATGTCATATCAGGCAAATGTGACCCGGATCTGATTTTTTTTGCCCACATGTGACTCAGTGTAAACAGCACAAACCGCATGAAATCAGATTTTTTTCAATTCCAATTTGTGCCACTTTCATATGTGGTATTAAATCTGATACAGATCTGATGTTTTGCAATCTGACTGCAGTGTGAACGGTTATGTAGGAATTCATGTGACTTTTACATCATTTTTAATTGATACGCGTCATTATTCTGTACTGGTTCGTGCTGCAAACATCCTCTACTCCTCAGCAGTATAGCACAATAACACATCAGGCAAATACTTTACCAAAAATTAAGGATGTTCATTTTGAATATTTTTTGAATGGCAACTGATGCTCATTAACCAAACATTAACCATTAAACTGTAACAACAAAAGGATTGTTTAGTTAGATTTAAAATACCACTATAATTGCAAATATAAAAAGAGCATAATTAGACATTTTGTGAGTTTTACTTTTGCGCATGTGGGTCAGTTTAGGACCATGAATTTTTCACACTGGAAAGCTGATATTGGCCACATTTATAACAGCAATGTGAACAGCTATGCAAAAAAAAAAATCAGATCTGAGAAAAAAAAATCAGATTTGAGCACTAAGCCTCGCAGTCTAAACGTAGCCTTAGGGCATACTCACACTATGCTATCCGAACCGTGCCCAGGCCCGTTTCCCGGATCGTTTAAGAAGTGTGAGTGCTCTGAATCGGGCTCGGGCACGGTACACTTGGCCGGCCCTGGCCCGGTTGGAAGAGATGTGCCAGAGCGCGGTTCACTTGGGCTCAGGCGCGGTATGCTTACAGTGTACATGTTAGTGTAAGCGTGCCTAAGCCCGAAACTGAAAGCGAGAAATGAGGCTGTAGTATGCCCTAAATGACCCATCTGCGCTTAAATTACCCATCTAAAGTCCTCGTAAATAAAAAAAAGTCCTCGCCTACACAAATCTGTTTGATATGGATTAATTAATCATTCGTACTGTTCAATGAACGCAAACTGTCGTAGATTATTAAAGACACAAACCCCTCACTGCACTACAGCTGCAGCTTCAGCAAACCTCCTAATTCCTGCAGCACGAGGACTTTATGATTGTTTATGAGCGTCAAAAGTGGCTGATCTGTTCAGCGAAATATTTGACTGCGTGTCACTGCATATGAAACTACTTAAAAGATATAACTATAACTTACTAAAGAAATCTCCACTGTGCTGAGCGAAAGCGCTTACTGAACTTCGCGTCATCAATGACGTAACCGTGCCCAGGCCCGAATGTAATGTGAGTGCGGGCCGTCGGGGGAGAGGGGAGGGGGCGCAATCGTGCTTCGGCCCGGTTCAAGGCAACTGTACATAGTGTGAGTACGGCCTTAGAGTAGTAGATGATTTCACCACAGTGTCCTAACAAATCATGGTGCCCTCATAAAGCAGTGTGTTTTCTGGTTCACAGTGTGAATCTCTATCAACAATATTCACATCAACTTTCTGTGTTGCAGATTTACAGTAGGCCAACTATATTAAAATGACAGTACCTGCTCTGAACCTGCTTCTGCCAGACAAGGTCTTGAAATATCAGTAGCAGCAACATCAGTATTCATCTGTAAAGGAGAGAAAGAATGCACATCAATACTAATGTAAAATCTGGACATACTAAAATGAATCAATATTCATTCATTCATTCATTCATTCATTCATTTTATGAAATGTTCGCAATTTCGAGCCCTGGGGATGCACCGATCTCGATACTTGGATCGGATATCGGTTCGAAACCGCATATTGTTGCTGGATCGGGTATCGGCCAGTTGGTATCGTTTCAAATCCGATCTTGTGTGTGCGCTATTTTCTGTGTTTATAAGCCAACTAAGCCATGAAGGTAGCCTATTATAAGGCACTAGAACATTGTCATGTAGGCCTACTATATCCCAAATGTTCTGAAGCCATTCTACAGTTTAATGTGAAGTACAGATGAATATTCAAGTGTTTAAATTCATGTTCACTTCAGAGCTTCCTGCCGCTGCGCCTGTTAATCATTCTTCATTCATTCACAATTCAATCTGCTTGTCACATTTATGACAACAGGAAAAACTTTCTCCAAGACTATTTGTTCCTGTTAGTTTAAATAATTAGTGGAGAAATGCATTTAGTTTTGCATTAAATTGGTTTATTTTGACCTGCAGCAGGAGTTCATTTCATCATGTTTCTACATCATGTTTGCGCTGCTGTCTCTGTTAAATCAGATCGCATTCGCAATACTGGAGTGGAGACGGTTATTACCTGCTCTTCAAACACAAAGTAGGCCTACCTGAAATGTTTAATTAGAAAAGCCTCAATAATGCATTGGACAGACCCTAAACGCATTTATTTCTTCCTTTTGAGCTGCTGTTTTGCAAATGTCTGCAGTTTTTTTCTTTTTTCTGAGTTTATTCTTCCAAGGGGAATACTTTAAGTGCTGCGAATAGTTTTAAAGTCTGGCCCATTCTGGTCAAAGTAGTTTATTAAATTAATAAAAGTGAAACTGACAGGCGCAATATGGATTGTCATTAACAGAAAATGACTTAGCCTAACATAGGCTACTCTGAAACTGTGAATATTTCACTGTCATTTTATGTATTAACATTTTATTTAACAGACCAGTTTGTGTTTTGGTGCTGAAGCATATAAGCACCCCTTATTTTGAACTTTCTCCGTCTCACTCACGGTGAGATTTGGAGAGTGATTATTAAGTAAAACTGGCATCAGACGGTTTAATTTAACCTGCATCAAATCTGCAAGAAAATATCAGGCTTTAATTTAATATAATTAATACATTTAATAAAAGGCTGGTTATTTTACCAACTATGTCAATAGTAGCCTATTGCAGATTTCAAAGAAAAGTCTTAATATTAAAAAGGAAAGGACAATATCACAACGAATGCTCAAATAATGTAGCCTAGTTTTACAGCAAGCATGTTTTAGTTAGATTGTGCCGTCTGTCATGTATAACTATAGGTCTGTTATTTTTTACTAAAGAAGATATATGATTTGAGTTTAGCACCAGAGCTATAGAAACTGCTCATTTCGGTTAATTTTGTCAACTGACAACTGCTGCTCATTAACCGAATGTTAACCGTTAACAGACTAATATTAAAGTATTATTTAATAAAAAAAAAAAAGAAGTGTATATTTTGTGTGACACATTAAATATTGCATTTTAAAATACTGATTTATTTTAACATGTGAACAGCATACAGAACATAGAGCATCTTCACGCACCTGCAGTGTTTTCAGCAGCATAGAAAAGCATAAACTAAACAAAAATATGAAAATAAATCCTGCTCTAGATCTTTCCCTTAAATGACAAATTTATATTACAAAACGAAAACACTGACTGAATCCTTGGTCACACTTTATTTCGATGGTTGGTTTGTTGAATTTAAGTTACATTGCATCTACATGTCAATTAATTCTCATTAGATTATAAGTAGACTGTTAGGTTGGGGTTAGGGTTGGGGTTAGGGTAAGTTGACATGTACTTGCAAAGTTTTTATAGTCAGTTAAATGTCTGTTGAAGAACTGTTAAATGTCAGTATCAACAGATATTAATCAGACAGTCTACTAATACTCAAATGGACCATCAAAATTAAGTGTTACCGAATCCTTTTTAAGAACCGGCATAGACTGTTTGTCCAATCATGTTTTTTTTATTCCATTAAATAAATAAAAAAATCAGGCTACCTCAAGTAGATCGCTAAATCTAGATGGTAGATTAGGCTATTTAAAAATGTATATTATATAAGAACTATTAATAACTGCACAGTATCGGGATCGGAATTGATTGATATTCAGAATTTTGGTATCGAGATCGGATCGGTTCCAAAAAAATGGTATCGGTGCATCCCTTTCCATGAATCAATATAGTGGATTTTACTTTATAGTGAAGTACTAACTCGAACACTTCCTCTACATTTTAAATGTTTAAAAACATCAGTTTTTGCTTTAGTCATAGTATCAAACAGATTATTTTTTGCAGTAAGTAAATGCCTATTTTTTTTTTTAAGTAAAAAGTAAAAAATTAAGTTTACTAGAAAACATCAACAATAACTTTTTTTACAATAGTAATTGTATTTACACCCAAATATCCAAAATTCGTAAATGATAAATACAATTACTTAAAACTAAATTATATATATATATTGCTTTTCATAAACCTGACTGAAATTAAGCAAGCCTACGGTTAAAACAAAAGCAAATATCTACAATTGGCCTAAAAACATCATACCGCATTTTAAGATATTTATTCTTGCTTTATGCATAAACCCACTGTTTTGTATTCATGTTAAATCTCATTGCACTCAGCTATTTGTACTGGGGAAAAAGTACTGAAGATGGTATTGATTTTCTACAACGCATTCACCAAGTTGCATTGATTTCAACAATTTCAAATCGGTTTCTGATTTTCACTTTTCAACTATACAGTTGTAGTCGGAATTATTAGCCCCCTTTATATTTTTTCCCCAATTTCTGTTTAACGAAGAGAAGATTTTTTTAACACATTTCTAATCCTAATAGTTTTAATAACTCATCTCTAATAACTGATTTATTTTATCTTTGTCATGATGACAGTAAATAATATATTACTGGATATTTTTCAAGACACTTCTATACAGCTTAAAGTGACATTTAAAGGCTTAACTAGGTTAATTAGGTTAACTAGGCAGGTTAGGGTAATTAGGCAAGTTATTGTATAATGATGGTTTGTTCTGTAGACTATCGAAAAAAATATATAGGTTAAAAGGGCTAATAATTTTGACCATAAAATGGTTTTAAAAAAAAATAAAAACTGCTTTTATTCTAGCTGAAATAAAACAAACAAAACTTTCTCCAGAAGAAAAAATATTATCAGACATACTGTGAAAATGTCCTTCATCTGTTAAAAATCATTTGGGAAATATTTAAAAAAGAAAAAAATTCAAAGGGGGGGCTAATAATTTTGACTTTAACTGTATGTGAACTATAGATGGCACCATGTTTGTTTTTGCTTTAACACAGTTAGGGAGTGTGTATTCGTCAGTCAGATTTCCATGTAGATTCATTCGTTTCTGTAAGTGGAGAAAAATTAAATAGTGTTCGAAAGGTTGTTTTGATTATTACTGACACGTTAAAAATTTTTTGTTACTACATAATATGGTTACTTAAACAAAACAGAAAAAAAACATGGTGAAAAGAACAAATGTGATTTGTGTAAAATATTGTGCATGTTCATCTTTGGCTGAGCACCAGTCAAAGGCAGGAAAACATCTGAAATCAGCATCTAATAATGCAGCATGAGGATACCAAGTTAGATAGCTAGTTAAGGGAATAGAGTACTGTACCTTTGAATTTGTTAATGAACCGCTGACCAAGGTATGGCTTGTCCATCCTAGATTATGTCGCACTCTGCATCACGCACAAGCTCAAGTCTGCATCGCACCGGAACCGTTCTCCATTTCATCTCACTGCAGAAATAACACATTACTTTAAAACATTTTCATTTAGCAGTCGCTTTTAAAATGAAGAATAAAATTACAGTGATGCACAGAACATATATACAGTTGAAGTCAGAATTATTAGCCCCCCTAAATTATTATCCCCCCACCGGTTTATTTTTTCCCCCCATTTCTGTTCAACAGAGAGAAGATCCTTTTTAACACATTTTTAAACATAATAGTTTTAATAACTTATTTCTAATAACTGATTTATTTTATCTTTGTCATGATGACAGTAGATAATATTTGACTATTTTTCAAAACACTTCTATACAGCTTTTAGTGACATTTAAAGGCTTAAATGTGAAAGGTGCTAATAATTCTGACTTCAACTGTGTGAATATGTATGTATATATATACACATATTCACACAGTTGAAGTCAGAATTATTAGCATATATTCAGTAACACTTTAGGTCACAATTCACAGCATAAACTAATTACTTACTAACACTACTAGATTAATAAACTACTAATTATCTGTTTATTATTAGTAAGGTAGTAGTTGGGTTTCGGTTTTGGGTAGGATTAGGGATTGTAGAATAAGATCATACTTTATAACTACTACAGTTCACATCTTAACAATAGGCAGGTATTTAGCCAGTAGTAAATAGAATAAATTTGACCTAAAGTGTTAGAGAATTTTATATAGAAGACTGTACATTCTTACTTGATGAGCCAACTATTTTCAACAGTTATTTCAGACAACTTTTTGAATCTTGACACATTATTGATCTTTATTGCAACTAATGATAACCTGTCGAGCTTATGAATAATAACATTGTCTGTGTTTAATGATGGTCAAATGCAATGTTTTTCATAAGTGCTGAACTATTATTCCTACCCAATACAATGCAATCCTCATTCTCTTGCATCTCTGTTTGAATGTCTCAGTAATACACAGAGCTCAGTCGGACATAAAAGAGTTTACGAAGCGTCAGATTTGTGGCGCATCCGCTCTATCTGCACTGTTAAGACACAGACAGTGAAATTCGTTTACTCAGTCTTTTCAAGTTTTAATGTATCTGCGTCAAACCTATTCTAAACCAAAGTCCCTCTAGTCTCTGTCTAAACTCATCCATCGGCGAATAAACTAAGCTTGCAGCCCGTGTCCCTGTTTGTTTAAAGTGGGCATGACCCGCGGTTGGTTTGGGAACTGCTGATTGGGGGAATGAAACTGCTCTTGCTGGTGCAGGAACCATTTCAACCACTCAAAATCACATGTGACCAAGTCTTACTGATGTCACTGACAACACACTGCATTAAAGGGACAGGGTGGTTTGAAAGGACATTATGACAGTTTTACTGCTTTCACTATTTTACACATTACAATGTCTTGATAAACCACAGTGTCCTCATAAAGCAGTGTGTTTTCTGATTTATTTAAGACCCTATCATACACCATGTGCAATAAAGGCACAAGGTTTGTATGGCGTGATTTCGTGCTATTTTCATACGAGCGCAGGTTTCATTTTAACATTGTTTAAATAGCAAAAACCATTTGCACCACTCTGTTGCCTCATGGGTGTGCTGGTCTATAAAGGAGGTGTGTTAAGGCTATTTTGAGGCAACTGAAATAGGCCACGCCATTGACCAACTAAAAGCTGCTCTAAAGTCAATGACGCAGAGATTTGTCTTTTAAAAAGCACGTTAGTTATGCGCCTATGCAGGTCTAAACGCTTACACACTGCTTAATACACACAGAATGTACAGCAATACACAAATATCTTCACATATGAAAACAATTAAAGGATTAAAATGATACAAAATAATTATTTTCTACATAAATATATAAACCACTGCCTCAATGTCGGGGGGCTTTGTAATCCAGCTCTGGTGTAGACAGTTTACTCATGACAAATTGCATAATATTGTTATTATTAATAGTATTTATTATGTGCATATTTATATTTGTTTTAATAAAAACAAGTTTAGATTTGTCCACCTGTGGGGTTTTGGAGACGTCTGCATCACCATATAGGGCATAAGAATAGGACGTGTGTTTGAAATTAACTCAGTTTTTTGACCACACTTCATTATTATTGTTCATTTATTCCTTTGCTGGAGATTAGAACTGAATTTAGAAATAGTTTTGAAACAAATCTTTCTGCTTAACAAAGGAAATTAAATATGTAGGCTAATGCATGTGTTCAGTAGAGCGAGTTTCCACCATTTCCTTACTTCAAAGTAAAGGAGTAAAGTAAAGAGTAAAAGTAAAGTAAAGAGGCCAAATGGAGGAGGCTCGTTCTTTATCCTCATGCTGCAGATGCTCTGTTTAACCGCTTTCTCGCTAGTGAAGATTTTACTTACAAAATCTGCCACGTAAATAGCAAATGCACCATAGTGCGATGCAACTGACTATTAAAGGAAATGGGAAACAAGACGCTGATTGGTTTCATGCATGTTATGCTCAAGCACACTAAGAAAATAAGCACAACCATGTTAGACCATGCCCTGGGGTGCAAACCGTATTTTTCCATCCTTAAAATAGCAAAAGTGGGTTCGGACATGCCATTAATGCCATGCACTTCAGACTGTGTGCTTAGATTGTTAAAATAAAGCCCATAGAATAGCAGATGGTTTCACTACAGTGTCCTAACAATTCATGGTGTCCTCATAAAGCAGTGTGTTTTCTGGTTCACAGTGTGAATCTCTATTAATAATATTCACATGAATTTTCTGCGTTGCAGATTTACAATAGACCAACTATATTAAAATGACAGTACCTGCTCTGAACCTGCTTCTGGCAGACAAGGTCTTGAAATATCAGTAGCAGCAACATCAGTATTCATCTGTAAAGGAGAGAAAGAATGCACATCAATACTAATGTAAAATCTGGACATACTAAAATGAATCAATATTCATTCATTCATTTTATTTTTGACTTAGTCCTTTTACTAATCTGGGGTCGCCACAGCGGAATGAACCGCCAACTTATCCAGCATATGTTTTACGCAGCTGATGCCCTTCCAGCTGCAACCCATAACTGGGAAACATCTATGCACACTTATTCACAATCATACACTACGGACAATTTAGCTTACCCAATTCACCTATACCACATGTTTTTGGACCTGTGGGGGAAACCGGAGCACCCAGAGGAAACCCACACCAACATAGGGAGAACATGCAAACTCAATATAATTGAATCAATATAGTGGATTTTACTGTATAGTGAAGTACTAACTCAAACACTCCCTCTACATTTAAAATGTTTAAAAACATCAGTTTTTGCTTTAGTCATAGTATCAAACAGATTATTTTTTGCGGTAAGTAAATGCTTATTTTTTAAAATAAAAAATAATAAATTAAGTTTACTAGAAAACATTAACAATAACTTTTTTTTTTTACATTTGTATCTAAATATGCAGTATATCAACAAATAATATGCCAAGCATTGTTTTTATTAATGATTTATATCATTTATTAATGATAAGTTACTATAAAGCAACACCCAAATATCCAAAAATCTTAAATAAAAAATATAATTACTTAAAACTAAATTATATGTATATATATATATATATATATATATATATATATATATATATATATATATATATATATTCATTCCTTCATTTTCTTTTCGGCTTAGTCCCTTCATTAATCTGGAATCGCCACAGCGGATTGAACTGCCAACTTATCCAGCATGTTTTTTACGAAGCGGATGCCCTTCCAGCCGCAACCCATTTCTGGGAAACATCCACACACTCTCATTCACACTCATACACTACGGACAATTTAGCCTACCCAATTCACCTGTACCGCATGTGTTTGGACTGTGGGGGAAACCGGAGCACCCGGAGGAAACCCACACGAATGCAGGGAGAACATGCAAACTCCACACAGAAACGGCAACTGACCCAGCCGAGGCTCGAACCAGCGACCTTCTTGCTGTGAGGCGACAGCAAATATATATATATATATATATATATATATATATATATATATATATATATATATATATATATATATATATATATATATATATATATATATATATATATATATATAAATATGTATATATATGTATATATATATATATAAGCCTATGATTAAAACAAAAACAAATATCTACAATTGATCTAAAAACATCATACCCCATTTAAAGAGATTTATTATTGCTTTAAGCATAAACCCACTGTTTTTATTCATGTTACATTTCATTGCACTACAATGCATTCACTAAGCTGCATTGATTTCAACAATTTTAAATCAGTTTCTGATTTTCACTTTTTATCCATATGTGAACTATAGATGGCACCATGTTTGTTCCTGCTCTAACACAGTTAGGGAGTGTGTATTCATCAGTCAGATTTACATGTAGATTCATCTGTTTCTATAAGTGGAGAGAAATAAATAGTGTTCGAAAGGTTGTTTTGATTATTACTGGCACGTTAAAATATTTTTCGTTACTACATAATATGGTTACTTAAACAAAACAGAAAAAAAACATGGTGAAAAGAACAGACGTGATTTGTGTAAAATATTGTGCATGTTCATCTTTGGCTGAGCACCAGTCAAAGGCAGGAAAACATCTGAATACAGCATCTAATAATGCAGCATGAGGATACCAAGTTAGATAGCTAGTTAAGGGAATAGAGTACTGTACATGATCGATGCTAGGCCTATTTTAGGGGGGCTGTAGCCCCCCTATATTTTTACTCAGCCCCCCTAAAACTTTTGCAATTAGCTCATAAACTGTACACTAAATTATCGCCTCAGTCCCCTTTAAATTTGATAAGAAAACGGCGGCAAAATTCGTCTCCTTCCCGTCTTTTGTTTTTCCTTTGATCAGCAAACTACAGCCGTGTACAGCGAGAGAACGAGGTGTGTGTTTATTGATAAATTGTTATAATATCTGCTTATTTCCAGTTCTTTGGTATAGATAACCTTATCACCTGTATATCAATGTCACGGAGGAGCAGTTGGGTTTTCTCTGTTTACCTCAAAGTTGTTTCCTTTAGGGAAAAATGTAACTCTTAACGAACATTTGGCTATTTTTATTTCAAAATGAACTTCTGAATATTTGGCTTATTCAGAACTCTAATGGTTATGCCTGTCTATGTAATACAGTGGAATACTAGTATACAACCCATATTAAACAAACATTTTTAAGTGTATTACTATTAAATTACTACTTATAAATGTAATATTGTAATATTAGGCTTTATGTATGTATGTATGTATATATATATATATATATATATATATATATATATATATATATATATATATATATATATATATATATATATATATTTTTATATACATTTTTTTTTTACCTTATAAGGAGCTGAGCCCCCCTAAAATCAAAATCCTAAAATCGCCCCTGGTACTGTACCTTTGAATTTGTTAATGAACCGCTGACCAAGGTATGGCTTGTCCATCCTAGATTATGTCGCACTCTGCATCACCCACAAGCTCAAGTCTGCATCGCACCGGAACCGTTCTCCATTTCATCTCACTGCAGAAATAACACATTACTTTAAAACATTTTCATTTAGCAGTCGCTTTTAAAATGAAGAATAAAATTACAGTGATGCACAAAACTGATTAACTAATCTACAATAAAAACTTTAAGATTACAGCCAAAAATGTGTAAACCCAATAAAATATGGGGAAACATTAAATAATGTTTTAATAAAAAGAAGAAAAAAAAATCTAATTTAGTTGAAATGTTGTAGTTTATAATTTGTTGTTCGCAATAACTGGTTTGAAATTAAATTTATTATTTTTCTATTCCTAACGATGTTCGGTGACCAAACTATTATTTTAACTGTTTAATAAAATTGTTTTGTTTAAAATGCACCAAACAATCCTGTTTATATTCATTAAGAAATTGAAATTTTCAAAAAGGGGGTGTACTCATTAATACTTAGCACTATATATCTATCTATCTATCTATCTATCTATCTATCTATCTATATATATATATATATATATATATATATATATATATATATATATATATATATATATATATAACAATGGAAAAATGCTGTAAATAATTATGTTAACTATGCTAAATATAAAGAGACATTTTTAATTCTTTTGTTTTATTCTGCTGTTCAGATATCAAATATTTTGATTAAATAGGACAGTTTAAACTGCCTTGCACCTGTATATTTAATATAAAAAATAATATATTAAATATAACAATTCTCTATAAATTATCAATATAAATAAAACATTATTTTTTAAATATTTATAATAGTAGAGCTGGATGAGCTCCCGTTTATTGACAGTAAAGTAGTAAACAAGTATTTAAACTAATTTAACACTTGACAATATTCCATATGACGAATATAATATGACATATGATGCATTCAGGGAATTGTGCATTGTCATTTTAACACACCAAGTATTTTACCTAATGTTATATACTGCAAATTAAATATTTACAATGCAGCACAAGATTAAATAGATACTTATTTTCATTTTTGATATATAACGTGATGTTAATGCTACAGTAAACATGCTTTTGATTACATGAATGCCATCAGCCGCATGAATGTAAAGTTGGTTTTATATTCACACATTCGGATTGTCCCCTTAATAATATAATTTCATAAAAGTATTATTTGCAAACTCTAAATAGCGAAATTATATTAGCAGCCAATGACTATGAAAGTACAACATTGTTCACAGTCAAATAAACAGTGGTAATGTTGTTTTCAAGTCACACTTACAGGTTATTTCAGACCGAATATTTAATGTGCCGTGGTAAACAATATAGGAAGCGTGTCACAAGTTGTCACTGAACAAATGTGTGAATATAAAACAAGCTTTACCTCTATATCAGCACATGGTGTGAGTCCGTTAGCATGTTAGCATATTAGCAAACCATTTACAACCATCCATGTATACCATAGACGAATTCAAGGCTTTAGTAAGCTCTATAAAGAGTATTTTTTCTAACTAATGAGACAGTACTTCCAAGATTTAACAGTGATCCATATAATTATTAAGCTTTCATTAGCATCAAGCTAATGTTGCATCAACTTAGTTCACGTCATGCAGTCGCTAAGGTTTAACCATATACTGCACTCGTATTATGACTGAGTCATTATCTATGAGCGACTAAACTTTAATAACTGTTATGATTAATCATATAAAGCTTAATAACTTACTTAATCCTCTTACCTGGATGTTGCTCTCTCTGTGTCTCCATTGCAAATGCGATCGCAAAGTCCTCCCAGAGGGGCGCGTCCACAGCGTGAGCATATTACCCAATCAAATGGCAGCCCGCGTTTTTTTCAACCGTCACGCCCATTTAGGTCGCATTGTGTAAAAATCAACAGTTACAAATGCTGCCTTTAGGAGGCGTCAAGGAATACACTCAGAAACACCAGAAATCTGGTTTACATATTTAAAAGGACATTCAAAAAAAAAGAGAGGGATTGTTCATGAGGCTTAAATATATGAATATACGTCGTTTGAATTACAAGGACATGTCCTATGTCCTTACAATTCAAAATGTCCCTGCAATGTCGGTATGTAAACTGGTGAACTGACCTTGTAATCCACCAAAACCAACACACACACACACACACACACACACACACACACACACACACACACACACACACACACACACACACAAACCTCTCTCTCTCTCCTCTTTCTCTAAATATAAATATCTGCAGTTAGCAGGGTTCAGTAGCTGTTTTAAGCATGTGAAGATTCATCCATCAAAGAATCTTCAATCAGTCTGCTTCTGCTCTGGAACAGCACTCCTTTTCTGATGTCAGTTTGATGATTAGCTGAAATACGCTTAGCCACGCCCCTCCAACCATTAGTATGCTGAGTAAAACATGAGAGGAGGAGCGCAATAATAAACCCCGCCCCCTACTCAATATTCAGTTTCGGGTGGAAATACACTGAAATAAAGCTCTGCAGCAGCTTCAGCTTCACGCTTACTCTAATAAATCAATTATTCGCAACCGGTTTTGACACGTTTCATTTTTTATATCAAGTGATCCAACATTTATTTTGCAGAAGTGCTTTTAATGTTGAAGGTTTTTCTGAGGATGAGGGCGTCCAACCTGTTCTCATTGATCTGTGTACAAATAACACAACTTTACTCTTTCCTTTTGCGTGCAGTGCATAAACCAAAGTACATATTTCTGTGCATGAGATACGCCAGTCCTTCACAATCACCATAGTTCCACCCATCTGTACAGGTAAAGTCTAGAGAGCATACACACATCATTCATTCATTCATTCATTTTCTTTTCGGCTTAGTCCCTTTATTAATCCGAGTCACCACAGCGGAATGAACCGCCAACTATTCCAGCATATGTTTTACGCAGCGGATGCCCTTCCAGCTCCAACCCATCACTGGGAAACACCCAAACACACTCATTCACACACACTCATACACTACGGCCAGTTTAGTTGATCAGTTCCCCTATAGCGCATGTGTTTGGACTGTGGGGGAAACCGGAGCACCCGGAGGAAACCCACACCAACACGGGGAGAACATGCAAACTCCACACAGAAACACCAACTGACCCAGCTGGGACTCGAACCAGAAACCTTCTAGCTGTGAGGCGAACATGCTACCCACTGCGCCACCATACGCACATCAATATAGCCTCATTTTTGTGACACTGACTGAATTAATATTTTTACATTACTGAGGGTTGGGTTTAGGGCCGGGGTAGACGTTAATAAAATACAATTAATGAGAAATGTAATTATTAACATAAATAATTCTTGTTAACTTCCTGCCTCAACGTATCTGATCTAGCAACAACAACCATCTGTGCGGTGACCGGAACACAACAGAAATGTTTTAAGGGGACCCTAAAACATGACGGACCCGGCTGGGGTTTGCTTATTGCACCGTGACTATTGCTCAGTGCAGTTGTAGGTGATCTCTGAAAGGTGAGGGTTTATTTAGTTTATTTTAACATCATAAATACACCATTCCCTTGTCTTTTGTATATTATTAGCCTAAATATCCATCACCTAAATAGCCGGGTCCGTCATGTTTTTGGGTCCCCTTAAACATTTCTGTTTTGTTCTGTGATATTTGCATGTGTTGTGAGTAAATGCAGCACGTTTGCTGTCAAACTGATGAGGGTCTTTTCTTAATGTTGTTTGTAACTGCATGTGTTAAAGTCTGCATGACCCAGAAGTTGTGACCGTTTTCTTTTTCATATTGTGACGCAGTTCCTGGAGAAATGGAATATTAAATGAGTAAACAGTGGGCGTGGCTTGTTTTTTCTACTGCGAGCTGATTGGATGTAGTAAAGTAGGCGTTTCATTCTGAAAGATTGGGAAAACGGTTTGGCGAGAGTCCTCACCATTTCTGTTTGTTGTCATAGCGATGTAAAAACTGACAGCTGGAGGGGCGTGGTTAAGTATGTTAGCCACGCCCAATGCCTCAGACAGACCTAAGCTGCGTCTGAAATCGTGAAAGCTGCGTCTGAAATATAGTATGCAAAAATCAGTATGCGAGCTGAGTAGTGTGTCTGAATAAATAGAATTCGAAAAACTAGGCGAGAAGTAGCTGTTGAAGTACCCGCCCCGATGACCTACTTCTGGCGAGATTGCACATCGGATGGATGCTACGCTATCCCATGATGCACCGTGAGAGAATTCATGAATGGGAGTAAAACGACGCAACCTGACCTGGGTAGGTCACGTGATGATGACAAAATGGCGGATGTAGTACGTCCGAGTTCCATTCATACTGCTGACATTCATAGAACGCACTTTTCTATCGGCCGAGTAGCACGTTTAAATTCAAATGCAGTACCTACTGAGTAGTAGGCGATTTCGGACGAAGCACTAATCTGAGAATTTAACTGAAAACAAACAGGAAGTGCAGATTACAAGGGGAAATTATTATTCTTCTCTTAATGACATGCACAGATGAATTGTTCAGCACATAACTGGCAACATAACTGCTGAAAAAACAGCTTAAACAAGCCTAAGCTGGTTGGCTGGTATTAGCTGGTCGACCAGGGGTGCGTTTCCCAAACATCGATGTAACTCGCGGCTGAACTATCATAGTACGATGCATTGTTTGGGAAAAGACGTATTCTAATCTCATATATAAATCATATAAATAATATAAATAATATAAATAATGAGGTGACTTGTTAAGAAATGAAATTTAATATTTAATATTTATTAGGAAATGAAAAAATCCTACTTTAATATTAATGATGATGATGATAATTATTATTATTAAGTAGGATAGTGTTTATTTATTTTTTGAAAAGTCTACTTTTACCATTTGACACGTGCAAACCACTGCAGAAATGTTCTAGCCAACAGGCCCATGTCATATACAGTACAGACACTTAATAAATAACCTACTCTAAATTAAAAACATTAACGTATGCTGTGTTTTTTGTTTTCACAAGCTTTGGAGACGTAACATAAATTCCGCTTTCAAATAATAGGTCACCTATAGCTTTCGTCATGAGGCTGTGTTCAAAATGACATCAATCTTTTCAAAGTGCACTGTGAAGGGAGCGCTATTGTAAACATGAAGATCACTAAAACTGAACTGTAAAATACTTTAAAAGCAAATTACACCTAAGATAGATGAGCTTAATGCTTTATTTATAATCATTCCAAGTTTAATATTAGAATGTTCTAAATGAATAGGGCATAGGGGGGATAACTGGGAATAGAACACAGCCAAGAACTATGATTCTAGCTACAGCTTCACAGGTGTAGTTGCAAGCGTACAAGTTTGCAATGCAGTTTGCAAATGTTCGTTGGAACGACGGATTTGGGAAACACCAAATCAACAAACCATGTTTGTAATGACAGAACTTGCAACCTAAGTTGGCTAACGATGTTTTTCGGAAACACAGTTTGGTTTTGGCCATTTCCAGCCTGGTCTTAGCTGCTCAGGCTGGAAAATGACCAGCTAAAACCAGCTTGACCAGCCTGGTTTAAGCTGGACATAGCTGGTTTAGGCTGGGCTCCCAGCCTGGCTAGGCTGGTCAAGCTGGTTTTTTTCAGCAAGGATGAGCGAACAAAATCATATGGTTAGTTTTGATTTCCTTCGCACTTTAAGCTCTCTCAGCCATTAAGGTGAATATGAACAACTTATTTTTCAGAATCATATAAATTTTGGGTATGTTCAGCTCAGTCATGCCTGCTTTGTAAATGACTCTTTTAGAGTTGTCCAAATGCAAAATTTCCACAATTTCTTCCAGTGATATTTGATTAATTTACTAACGCCTACAGGAAGTCAACATGACGTCAGATTGACGTTGTACCCTGATGTTGTGAGGACGTTGAATTTTGTTTGGAGATGAAAATCGGGTTGACATCAGAACCAAACGTCAGGCCAACGTCAATGTCCAACCTAAAAATCAACCAAATATCATCATGTAATGTTACATCTTGACGTTGTGTAAACGTTACCACTATGATGCCTATCAGACGTTGGGTTTTAGTTGCCATACTTGACGAATAAATGTGAGTATTTGAAATTTAGTTGAGCGTTGGTTTAAGATGTTGGCTCAACATTGGATTTTGGTCACTTTCCAACACAACCTAAAATCAACCAAATACTAACGTCATTATTGGACGTCAAAATAACGATGTCCTCAGACGCTGGCTAGACATTGAATTTTGGTCACCTGACGTCACCTGCTAGGTATATTTCTATACTACTAACTTATTCTTGGTAAAGTTCTTTTAAAAGAGTAGATCTTACATGAAATATGAAGCGTATAACTCGATAGCACCACAAGATGAATTTGGAGATCGCAGTGTGTGTGTGTGTGTGTTGTCCATCAGGTGTTTCAGCATTACTGCCTCCATGAAAAGTAAAACACACAGCTGACAGTTAACCAGATAAACCCAAACCAGAAAGACCAGCTATACACACCACAAGCTCTGTCTTACCAAACTTTGAAGAGTCTCTCTCTCACACACACACACACACACACACACTTGCTGCGCATAAAACACATTGTTATTTTAGGTGTCGTGGACTGAAAAGTTTGGCAATCCCTGCTTTAGTGCATGCATCTGAACAAATATGCACTCATTAATGACTTATTTAAAATACATTTAATTTGCAACTTAAATGTTTTATTTTCAATCTGCTTACATGTGTAAAAATGATTAAGATAAATTAATGGATTTGTATCAGAACATCATGAAGCGATTGTGTGAAACGTGCATTTTTCCAGTGTGTGAGCATGAACAAATATGGAGGGCAGTGTTCTGTCTCAGTCTCTCTTGATTCTCCTCTGCTGTCCTCCATCTGAGCGTCTGATGTAGGACTGGTAGAAGAAGACGCAGAAGAGCAGCAGGTAGCTGAAGTACATGGCGGATCCGAAGATGATGTTGTTGTCGGTGGATTTACAGTGATCCTGGTGTTTCCAGCTGTAGACGAGACCCAGGACGGTCAGACCAGCCACCATCTGCGAGATCTGCAGGACGGTGATGAGCATGGCGAAGGCTCTGGGCACGCGCATGCCGGCTGCTTTTGCCGTGTAGTAGGAGTACATGAATGCGTGGACGGTGAAGTTTATGCTCATAAACCAGCCGCCGCCGGCCACGTGATCCTTATACGAGAACCAGGAGTACAGCAGGACTGTGATGTGATGATACCAGTGCAGGAAGATCAGACGCTGCTTACGCAACACCACAAACACTGTGTCACCTGCAGGAGAGAGAAATTGAACATTTTAAGTCATTTAAAGTTAATACTAGTGTATGTTTTTGAAGCATACTTTAGTGAAGCACTTGAATTGATCTGTTGTGGTGATTCTACAGTTACTATGGTAACACAACTATATTAATTGATCTGTTGTGATGATTCTATTGTTGCTATGGTAACACAACAACTATAGTAATTGATCTGTTGTGGTGATTCTACAGTCGCTATGGTAACACAACAACTACAGAAATTGATCTGTTGTGGTGATTTAATAGTTGCTATGGTAACACAACAACTATAGTAATTGATCTGTTGTGGTGATTCTACAGTCGCTATGGTAACACAACAACTACAGAAATTGATCTGTTGTGGTGATTTAATAGTTGCTATGGTAACGCATCAACTATAGTAATTGATCTGTTGTGGTGATTCTACAGTTGCTATGGTAACACAACAACTATAGTAATTGATCTGTTGTGGTGATTCTGCGGTTGCTATGGTAACACAACAACTATAGTAATTGATCTGTTGTGGTGATTCTGCGGTTGCTATGGTAACACAACAACTATAGTAATTGATCTGTTGTGGTGATTCTGCGGTTGCTATGGTAACACATCAATTATAGTAATTGATCTGCTGTGGTGATTCTACAGTTGCTATGGTAACACAACCACTATAGTAATTGATCTGTTGTGGTGATTCTACAGTTGCTATGGTAACACAACCACTATAGTAATTGATCTGTTGTGGTGATTCTACAGTTGCTATGGTAACACAACAACTATAGTAATTGATCTGTTGTGGTGATTCTGCAGTTGCTATGGTAACACATCAATTATAGTAATTGATCTGCTGTGGTGATTTTGCGGTTGCTATGATAACACAACAACTATAGTAATTGATCTGCTGTGGTGATTTTGCGGTTGCTATGGTAACACAACAACTATAGTAATTAATCTGCTGTGGTGATTTTGCGGTTGCTATGGTAACACAACAATTACAGTAATTGATCTGTTGTGGTGATTCTACAGTTGCTATGGTGACACAACAACTATAGTAATTGATCTGTTGTGGTGATTCTATAGTTGCTATGGTAACACAAGAACTATAGCAATTGATCTGTTGTGGGGATTCTACAGTTGCTATGGTAACACAACAACTATAATAACGGATCTGTTGTGGTGATTCTATAGTTGCTATGGTAATGCATCAACTATAGTAATTGATATGTTGTGGTGATTCTACAGTTGCTATGGTAACACAACAACCAATACTGTACTTTTCTACAACTTTAGGGTGTTTACTGTAGTAAACATTAAAGTATACTAAAGTATTTATCACAGTTTATTGGTTCACTATAGTAAATACTACAGTATGTGGAGCATTTATTAACAAAGAGTTGTAAGTACTATAACATATACAGTATAATAAACTTTACCATAGTTTAAAAGCACTTATGCATTTTACTAAATATGCTATTTACTAATATTACTATAGTTTTTTTATGTGGGAAGGCTTATTTAGTGACACTGAGATGCTAGAGGATTCTTATTATAGTTCACTTTAAGAATTTAGTTGAGTGCAGTGTTGGCTAGAAAATTGGGTAGAAGATAGAAATGAAACTATTTTAATTCGTTAATTCTGATAAGATCACTTAATATTTTCTGTGCTATTTATTATACATTTAGATTTTTACATTTGCAGATGCTTTTCAGTGCATCAAGCTGCAAATGCACATCTGATCCGTTTGCCTGGTATGTTATCATGTCTGCAATCTTTAAACGGGTGTCTTGAGAATGCAAACAGGGAATGCGATAAAGACACTGGAAAGACTTGAGACGCAGCTATTCACTGAACAGAGCCACACTACACCTCAACATTATTATAAAACATGTCAAATGAATGAATGAAGCATATGTAAAGTACAATTAAAAGATTTTAAACACATTTTTTAAACATAATACTTTAAACAACTGATTTCTTTTCTCTTTGCCATGATGACAGCACATAATATTAGACTAGATATTCTTCAAGACACTAGTATTCAGCTTAAAGTGACATTTAAACACTGTTGCCAACTATTTTCAACGAAATGTCGCTAAGCTCTGCCCGAAAAGTCGCTAAAAGTCGCTAGATTACGTCATGCGTTAATTTGCATATTACTGACGTCATCACGCTCTACCGTTTCTGTTTGTTTAACAGCCTATGGTTAAAGGGCTACTTATATTTGCACTACGCTTTATGCAAGCATGTCAATTTAACTAAACTTATTGCTGTTTGAATACAGTATATCATTATAGATGAGTAGTGAATTTGCAGTAATCTCCCAGACGTAATAAACTCAGACAAGTTCTGAAACTCTCACTTAAAATATCTGTTATTGTGAACAAGAAAAGAATAAACGGTCAAATTATATTGTTAAAATAAAGGAGAAGCAGATCGGTTTGACTGTACAAGGGAAATGTCTTCACTGCCGGTGCTAAATCATTTGCCGTCGGTACGCAGAGAAGTGATCTGCTGTCAGGCTACAGGTGGAAGAGGCTGCTGTTCGAGGACTGGGCCGCCTGTCAGTGCTTTGAGCGCGGGGGAGGGGCCAGCGGCATCACCCACAGCTCGTTGAGATAGGTAGGGACGGTAGAGTATGGACAAATGACAGTCTAGAAAAATCTCCAGTAACACACAAAAAAGTCGCTAGATTTGTCGCTAGTCGCTTTTTTGAAATTTTGTCACTAGGGGGGTCTGAAAAGTCACTAAATCTAGCGACAAAGTCGCTAAGTTGGCAACACTGCATTTAAAGGCTTCACTAGGGTAATTAGGGTAAGTTAGGGTAATTAGGCAAGTCATTGTATAACAGTGGTTTGTTCTGGAGCTAGTCAAAACAAAATAATTTCTTAAGGGAGCTAATAATAAAAATATAATCTTTTTTCTATTATATTATTATACTATATTATAATAAAAATATATCTTTACTTTTTTTTTTTTTTTTTTTTTTTTACAAATTTAGAAACTACTTTTATTAATAAATTAGACTTTTCCCACAATAAAAAATACTATAGGAAATACTGTGAAAGTTTCGTTGCTCTGTTGCACGTGTCATCAAATGAGGAAAGCCCCACCCACTAGTCTCCCTCTTTAGCATAAACAGCAGCCCTGAGTGAGAAGCAGCCGTTTGTCCATTAGCCATTAGAGTGTTTGAGCTGCTGAAGATAATGTCAGCATAGACCAGGGGTCGGGAACCTTTTTTTACCATTTTTTTACCATACCTTTTTTTTGCCATTGGGTTTGGGTATATATATATATATATATACAGTATAAACAACATAGGTTTAAAGAAAACCTTAATTTATGTCCATGAACAACTCAAAAATAAACAAATATGAAGCGTCACGTGCTGAGCAAATCCATGAACGAAGAATTTATACTCTCATGGATATTGTTTGAAATTATGTGAGCGAGGTTACCATGCGATTCAAGTTAATCCACATTGCTGCGCATTGTTTGAATTGTGCTTTTATTTTATTAATGTCCTATGAACTGCCTTATTCACTTTGCTGTAAAAATAAAAATTACAATAAAAAGGGAACTGATTTAGTGACAGTTATACATTTTTTAATTTGTAAAATATTATTGAAGGAAAAGCCATGTATTTTTGTGGCTCGCGAGCCATAGTTTCCCTACCACTGGCATAGACTAAGGCCCTGTTTACACTCTCAGGTCTTGATGCCCAATTCCGATTTGTTGCCTATATCTGATTTATTTGCCTGTCCGTTTACACCTTCTTTTAATTGTGACCCATATCCAACTCATGTGTTTACACTTACCATACAATTTAGGACGTTGCGCATGCGTAAAGGTGGGTTCTAGCATCTGCGCACACTAGCCACAATGGAAGAACTTGTCTTGCTTTAACTCTGCGAATTATGCGAAGTTCACCCAACTTTAAAATGATTTTGAGGCGTAGGGAAAGGGTCTCAGGTCTGGTGGGAGCAAATTGTGGCAACTGACTACTTACCTCTACCATGTTTCCTCTGTTTTTGTTGTTTATCGCATTGGCGTCTCCACACACGCTCTTCCTTCTACATCAGGGGTGTCCAAACTCGGTCCTGGAGGGCCGGTGTCCTGTATAGTTTAGCTCCAACTTCCTTCAACACACCTGACTGGAGGTTTCTAGTATACCTAGAAAGAGCTTGATTAGCTGGTTCAGGTGTGTCTAATTGAAGTTGGAACTAAAATATGCAGGACACCGGCCCTCCAGGACCGAGTTTGGACACCCCTGTTCTACATCATTAAACCGTGGAGAAGTACCACATTGTCGTAAGTTTAATGATGTACAAAACAGAACGCCTCAATAAATCCCATCTGCCTGTTTACATGACAGTCGCATTGCCACATATCTGATTTATATGAAGCACATATGAAGCAGGCCTGAAACCCATCTCTGAATATTCGAATGCATTGATCATAGAACAGATCCGATCTGTGTCACAAATGAGCAAAAAATCGGAATTGGGTGACATTTAACTGTCAGTGTAAACAGGGCCTAGGTGGATTATAGATGTGGAGTTTTAGATGAAGCACAAATGAACAGCGACAGGAGTTTCCATAGACTGACAGAAGCATGAAGCACACACTGACACTGAAGCACACATGCACACCTGACCAGCACTGACAACACACACACTGCTCATTTACACCTGTCACTATGCTGACGCACAGCTGCCTGTAGCTCCGCCCTCTTCTGAATCTCATTTGAATTTAAAGCGACAGTCAAAACACCACAATTAGGATCAAAGCCTGAAAGGGTCAATTTCAGAGAGCTATATTATCTGTGTGCTATTCTCAGCTCAAACTCAAACACACACACACTAGAGACATCACAGACCTATTTTACAGCTTGTAAAAAGGGGCAGAATAGGTCAACTTTAAGTAAGATTGTCCAATGATAAGTAAGGGAATAGATCATGTATATATTGATTAGTATTGAGTGTTTTATTACCGAGCTCCGGTGCTTTACTGATAGCGAAAGCAAACGCCCAGAACTTGCTGACCGGAGCACTGTAGAAGTCAGTATCACACACCGACCGCCGGAAACCCTCTGACCACACCACACTGAACATGTACCAGCCGGTCCGCAGCGCGCCCACAATACTGAAACACACACAATCTGATGTTTGACCTGATCAACAATAAAAAAAGACAGATTGTACCTCTTCCCGAACCAACATCACTCAAGAATGCATGATTATCTGCTGTCATGGCTTTACAATCAATAAATGTGATTATAATGGAAGTCAATGAGGCAAAAACAGCACCAACAGCACCAAAGGGGAGTCAATCTGTATTGAGTTTTATTAAATTTCAAAGCATTTTCCCAAAATATGAGTCAAAATAAGATTCGTCAGCAAAAATCATCACATTTGCTGAAACACAGAGAAAGATGAGGCCAAATTAAGACTCAAAATCAGCCCAGAGTGGATTAAAACATCCCCAATATTAAACATGTGCTGAAATGATAGTTATTGTGAGTAATATGTCTGATCTGTGAGATGTAGGTGTGTGTTTATCTGATGTTTCACCTGAATACAGCGAGACTCATTGACCAGAGCACCAGCGGCGCCCGCAGGTCCAGTTTCTGTCTGTCCTTCATAAACATGTGGCCCAGAAATATGAGCACCGCATACGAGCCGGACAGGACAAACGAGTATGCCCTGAAACACAGCAATAACATCAGGCACTTTTAGCGTCTGTGGGATTACAAAGTGCATTAAATAAAATTAAATAAATGTAAAATATATAACAAAATAAATGTGCCAAATGAATATCTGCTCTTAGGCCTTTATAATTTACTCTTGGGCCTTGTATACTTTAAAGTTAATACAAAATATTTATAAATTTATAAAATTTATAAATTAATAAAAAATGGAATAAAAGAAAAATGAATAAACAAACAAATAAATAAATAAATAATTTCATTAATGAAGGAATTAATGAATTTATGGATTTGATCATTTAAAGTGCCTTTAAACAAAATAAAATAAAGCAAAATAAAATAAAATAAACACATATATAAATAAATTAGGTAATTTAAAGTGCCTTAATAAAATAAAATAACATTTATTAAATAAATAAATGTAAAACATCTAACAAAATAAATGTGCCAAACAAATATCTGCTGAAATGCAATCATAATTTACTTTTGGGCCATGTGTACTTTAAAGTAAATACAAAATATGCATAAATAATAATAAAATAAATTAATAAAAAAATGGAATAAAAATAAAAAATAAACAAACAAAAAAACATTTAATTAATTATTTAATAAATGAAGGAATTAATGAATTTATGGATTTGATAATTCAAAGTGCCTTACAATAAAATAAAATAAACAAATAAATAAATAAATTAGGTAATTCAAAGTGCCTTAATAAATAAAATGCATTAAATAAATGTAAAACATATAACAAAATAAATGTGCCAAATGAATATCTGCTGAAACACAATCATAATTTACTCTTAAAGCCTTTTGTACTTTAAAGTAAATACAAAATATGTATAAATAATAATAAAATAATTTAATAAAAAATGGAATAAAAGTAAAATAAATAAATAAATATTAAAAATAAATAAATAAATCAATAAATAAATAATTTAACAAATTTAACAAATAAATATAATAAATGAGGTAATTCAAAGTGCCTTAATAAAATAAATTAAATAAATAAATGTAAAACATATAACAAAATAAATGTGCCAAAGAAATATCTGCTGAAACGCAATTATAATTTACTCTTGGGCCCTGTGTACTTTAAAGTAAAAAGAAAATATGTATAAATAATAAAAAAATAAATTAATAAAAAATGTAATACAAGAAAAATTAATAAACAAACAAATAAATAAACAAACAAACAAATAAATAAATAAATAAATAATTTAATTATGAAGAAATGAATGAATTTATGGATTTGATAATTCAAAGTACCTTAAAATAAAATAAACAAATAAATAAAATAAATAAGGTAATTCAAAGTCCCTTAATAAAATTAATTAAAATTAAATAAATGTAAAACATATAACAAAATAAATGTGCCAAACAAATATCTGCTGAAACGCAATCATAATTTACTCTTGGGCCATGTGTATTTTAAAGTAAAAACAATATAATGTAATAAACAAATAAATAAATGTGGTAATTTAAAGTGCCTTAAATTTTTTTTAAATAAAATTTAAATAAAAATAAATTAAATTAAATAAAAATAAATAAAATTAAATAAAAATAAATGAAATAAATAAAAATAAATAAAATTCAATAGTTAATTAATTAAAAATAAAGTTATTGAAAAAGCTGAAGTTCACCTAAATGCAAAACATCTCTGTCCTAATCTGAACCTGCAAATAAATATTTTGATGTCACAATCGGCCGAGAGGTCAAAGGTGAGCAAACGTCTGCCGTCCTTCACGTGAACCTGATCTAATCACACACATCCATCGATCAATTACAGGATCATAAACCTACATTAACATGGTCTGATGGTTTCATAAGGCCACATTCACACAGCACATGCACTGATGTGCATCCGGTGTGTAGTGTTTGTTAATGCCATATTGTGATATTCATGCGTAAAGGTCAAAGGTCATGATTTTATTGCTTCACTTTAATGAGAAGGGAGTGTTTATAGCAAATAAACCACACTACAAACCGCCTTAAAGGGACAGCTCATTATTCACATTTGCGTGAATAACTTTCTTCTGTTGAACACAAAACATGAATATACTGAAGAATGCAGAAATATATTATTAATATCAAACGATTAATCACAATTAATTAATCACATCCAAAATAAAAGTTAGTATTTACATTTTATATATAAATATGGACAGTGCATATAAATATTGACAGCACATATATAAACATAAAACACACTATGAAACTATTTTTAAATTGCATTTGAATTTTTTTATCTTTTTATATTGTTTTATTGTTTGTTCATCAACAAAAAGAAACTCAAGCAGGTTTGTAACAAGTGGAAGATCAATAAATAATTCAAAGAATTCAAATTTCTGGACGAACTTATTTAAGTGTTTTTGTCTTGTTTCTGATATAAATATCTATAAATTATTAATTTAAGAAGCAATTTCTAGACAGATTCACTATATTGTTTTGTTTTCAGTAATAATAAGTCAAAAGTAAATGAGTTTTTCCTTTTGAAAACAAGCAAAATAATCTGCCAATAGGTAAAGCAAATTAAACTTGTTTTTATTTTGAAATAATAATATTTTGCTCACCACATTAACAGAATTTTTTGCTTGTTTTATTGAAAAACTCACTTAATTTTAACTTTTTTATTTCTCAAAACAAGAGAATATTTCTGACTAACAAAAATTGCTTCTTGATTTGAGATATTTTAGATGTTTGAACAAGAAACAAGAAACAAACTCAGTAAAAAAGAAGTAAAAAATGTCTTTTTTGCAGTGCTTACCCTGACTTTATGATTCAAGTGTTACTATACACATATTTTTGCAACATATAAAGCACAATACCCATTTAAAAAATATAATGATAAGCTTTTTACTTTCTTAATTACTGCACGTGATATTATAAGTCAAAAGATTCATCTTTTCTAATGATGTTTTGGAGTAAAAACGGAATTTATTACGATCTTAAGACTATCTTACTCCTTAAAAATGGAAAAACAACATATACATAACAAAATTAAATAAGATTAAAATTATTTTAAATTTCAATTAATTAAAAATGCTTTTTTTTTAAAAAAACAATAACGCTGTTTACAAAAAAGAGTAATTCAACATTGACTGAGTGGGATATGCATTAAAATATAGTATTAAAAACTTGCAATGTAAAATAAAGCAAATTAAACTTGTTTTTTTTTTTTAAATAGTATTATTTACTCACCACATTGACAGAATTTTTTTGCTTGTCTTAATGAAAAACTTCCTTAATTTTAACTTTTTTTATTTCTGAAAACAAAACACTATCTTTGCTTGTCTAGAAAATGCTGCTTGATTTAAGATTTTTTAGATACAGTTGCAATCAGAATTATTCGCCCCCTTTGAATTGTTTATTCTTTTTTAAATATTTCCCAAATGATGTTTAACAGAGCAAGGAAATGTTCACAGTATGTCTGCTAATATTTTTTCTTCTGGAGAAAGTCTTATTTGTTTTATTTCGGCTAGAATAAAAGCAGTTTTTAATTTTTTAAAACCCATTTTCAGGTCAATATTATTAGCCCCTTTAAGCTATTTTTTTTTTTAATAGTCTACAGAACAAACCATCATTATACAAAAATCTGCCTAATTACCCTAACCTGCCTAGTTACCCTAATTACCCTAGTGAAGCCTTTAAATGTCACTTTAAGCTGTATAGAAGTGTCTTGAAGAATATCTAGTCTAATATTATTTACTGTCATCATGACAAAGAGAAAATAAATCAGTTATTAGAGATGAGTTATTAAAACTATTATGTGCAGAAATGTGTTGAAAATTTTTTCTCTCCATTAAACAGAAATTGGGGAAAAAAAATAAACAGGGGGGCGAATAAATCAGGGGGTTGAATATTTCTGATTGCAACTGTATTTGGACTAGAAACAAGACAAAATCTTTAAGTAAAAAATGTATTTTTTGCAGTGCTGTCCCTGACTTTATGATTTAGTGTTACTATACACATATTAACCACTTACAGTTGAAGTCAGAATTATTAGCCCCCCTGTTTATTTTTTTCCCCAATTTCTGTTTAACGGAGAGCAGATTTGTTCAGCACATTTCTAATCATAATAGTTTTAATAACTCATCTCTAATAACTGATTTATTTTCTCTTTGTCATGATGACAGTAAATAATATTAGACTAGATATTCTTCAAGACACTTCTATACAGCTTAAAGTGACATTTAAAGGCTTAACTAGGTTAATTAGGTTAACTAGGCAGGTTAGGGTAATTAGGCAAGTTATTGTATAATGATGGTTTGTTCTGGAGACTATCGAAAAAAAAAATTAGCTTAAAGGGGCTAATAATATTGACCTTAAAATGGGTTTTAAAAAATTAAAAACTGCTTTTATTCTAGCCGAAATAAAACAAATAAGACTTTCTTCAGAAGAAAAAATATTATCAGACATACTGTGAAAATTTCCTTGCTCTGTTAAACATAATTTGGGAAATATTTAAAAAAAATCAAAAGGGGGCAAATAATTCTGACTTCATCTATATATCACAATACCCATTTAAAACATATAATGATGAGCGATATACTGTCTTACATACCACACGTGACATTATAAATAAAACGTTTCATCTTTTCTAATGATTTTTTGGAGTAAAAACATAATTTATTACAATCTTAAGCCTATCTCACTGATTATAAAATGAAAAATAACATATACATAAGATTTTTTAAACAAAATTAAATAAGATTAAGATTAATTCAAAATTTTGATTAATTAAAAATGCAATTAAAATGCAATTTTAAAAAAATACTGTTAAAAAAGAATAATTCAAGGTTGACTGAGTGGGATATGCATTAAAATATAGTATTAAAAAACTTGCAATGTAAAATAATCTGCCAATGGGGTAAGCAAATTAAACTTGTTTTCCTTTTTAAATAGTATTATTTTACTCATGACATTGGCAGAATTCTTTGCTTGTTTTAATGAAAAACTTCCTTAATTTTAACTTTTTTATTTATATGTTACCTATATACTAAATATATATACTAAATATTTTACTTAATTCATGAATTTATTTAGATATTTGGACAAAATGCATTTTTTGCAGTGCTGTCCCTGACTTTATGATTCAGGTGTTACTATACACATTTTTATGACATATATAGCACAATTCTTATTTAAAACATATAATGATGAGCGTTATACTATCTTATGTACTGCACATGACATTATAAGTCAAAAGTTTGTCTATTCAAATGAATTTTTGGGGTATAAAGTAATTTATTACTATCATAAGTCTATCTTAAGCCTTCACCCTTTAACTCCTAATGTCGCTAGTTAACACACTCAGTGCATTTTATTTCAACTCATCCCATAATTTCTAAAATATCCACCTCTACTGAATGGTTGATATTTCGGTTTATGGTGAATACCACAATTAATACATATACTATGAAAAATCTGAAAATATGAAGTGTAAGACTAATTTATTTAAAACATAATCAAAATAAAACATTTTTGAACTCTAAATCATCTTTATTTTTTGAAGTGTGCCATAAAATATTTCAGATTCTCATTTAAGATGTTTTGTTGTTGTTGTTGTTTTACAATTAAACCAAAATCAAGTGTAGTAGTGCAACAGGATTATGTTTGTTTGATTTATTTGTAAACCAACAATGCTGTGTGTGTAAGACATTATTAAAACTCTTTACATGACAGTCAAAATATGCTCAACCGTCTGGTAGAGCAGGCAGATAAAGAGGTAAAAACGGAAAAATAACATATACATTCCCATTACTTTATTAATAAAGTAACACATTAAGTAACTTAAAACAATATATTAAGATTGTGATATATTAATTTCCTAACACTGTTCATTTGCAGACTATCTGTATGCTTTATTGACAAGAATGAGCATGTTCAGTCCCGTACTTCATTATATAACAAAAGTATTGTACATGCTGTAACAAGCAGGATTAAGCAAGAGAAAATAGAGATGGGGAAAAAGGAAAATAAATAAAAACGTTTGCAGACTCGAATCGGAGTTCAGAAGAATCAGTGAATCATTTCCTGAAACTCGACTCACCAGTTCTGCTGGAACCACAGGAGCGCGCCGCGGTCATCAAACTGCCGCTCAAAGGCGAAGGCGGACAGGGAACCGTTCATAATCACCGGGAATAAATAAAGAAGTAATATAAAAGAAGATCAGATGAAGTGTTTCTGACAGAAGACCGACAAAACTGATGAAGAGAAACTCCTGCTCAACTTCACAATGAGATGCAGAGGAAGGTGGAGCGCAGCGCAGCGCCGGCCATTCAGCGACAGAGGGAGGAGTCACGGTACAGCGCCGGCCAATCAGAATCAAGAGCTCTGATAGCTGGTGCATATATTTATTATCCGATTAATATTTATAAGCAAAGGTTTTGACATTTTGTTTTAGAGGTATTTTGTTTAAGAACGTCTTATTTTGTTTTATTAACGTCTACCCCTACCCCAATGCTAAAACCAACCCTCACAGTAATGTAAAAATACAGTGTCACAACAATCCTGCTATATTGATGTGAGTAACCAAAGCTGTATGCCATCTAGAATTTACTCCTAAATGGATCAATGATAATTTTGACGTCACCTTACACTTCAGTTTCTCATCAAATCTTCTGACCAATCAAATGCTCTCTAGTATCTGATATGCTCCACCCTTTCTTTTCATTTACTTTTGATGCATTTGAGCTCAAACACTCTCACTGGCAGAGCTGTGAGAAATCACAGCACGCTATTGGCTGTTTTGTATAAAGGGGAGGAGCTACTGTATTTCAAGGCCTGTCTTCATGTTTCAGTTGAGATTACTTCAAATAATTTGAATAATACATTATATTTCTAAGCACTTGACGGGACCTTTTATATGCTCTTTCTCATTTATATGTTTTCAAATATGCTGTGATATGCATATGTTTGTAATAAGTTGGTGCCTATTAATTTGCATTAATACAGAATAAGCAGAAAAAAGTGTGCAATCTTGGAGATCATGAATGTAGATTAAAAAAAACAGACAAGTAGATATAATTAAAGAGGCAGTTCAAAAATCTGTGATCATTTACTCATGTTTTGTTGAGTTTGAAAATTAAAACAGCCACTGACTTCCATAGTTAGAGTAAAAAATACTATGGAAGTCAATGGCTGCAGCTTTTCAACATTTTTCAAAGTATCTTATTTTGTGTTTAGCAGAAAAAAAAGAAACTCAAACAGGTTTGTAACAAGTGAAGTGAGTAAATAATGGCAGAATTTACATTTTTGGGTGAACTATCCCTTTTCACTACTTCACAATCACATTTAAATGCATATATGGAGTATTATGCGTTTTATAATCTCTCCACCATGCTGAAAGGGGTTAATAAGAATGGTCCAGGCCAGTTTCCAGGGTCTACTCTGGCCGCTGGACCGCTAAACAACTGCACAAAACTCAAACAGTCCAGGCTTGTCAGAATATAATGGCCAATTCACACCGACTGAACAATCAGCACCAAACAAACTCCAGCATTTCAGTAATAGTGGGATGCTGGGATGCATAGTGTACTGTAAATATTACTAATGCATTCAAGTGAAATACTGATAAATTCACACATTAAAGTGAAAAAAATGAGTTTTTTGTTGACATATACAAATATATAATGGATTAAAATGCCTTCATGGATTAAAAAATTATAATAATAAAAATTAATTAATTCATAAATGAAAACATGCGGCGACGCAGTGCCACAGTAGGTAGTGCTGTCGCCTCACAGCAAGAAGGTCGCTGGTTCGAGCCTTAGTTGGGTCAGTTGGCGTTTCTGTGTGGAGTTTGCATGTTCTCCCTGCGTTTGTGTGAGTTTCCTCCGGGTGCTCCGGTTTCCCCCACAGTCCAAACACATGCGGTACAGGTGAATTGGGTAAGCTAAATTGTCCATAGTGTATGAATGTGAATGAGTGTGTGTGGATGTTTCCCAGAGATGGGTTGCAGCTGGAAGGGCATCTGCTGAATAAAAACGTGCTGGATAAGTTTTCGGTTCATTCCGCTGTGGCGACCCCAGATTAATAAAGGGACTAAGCCGAAAAGAAAATGAATGAATGAATAAATACATGCATATAAATAATTATTATATAAATAAATAAATATAAATTATATAATTAAACCCACTTATGAATCCTGTTTCTTTTTTAAATGGATTAAAGGCAAAAAATAATTTGGTTTCTACCGAATTATTTCTATTTCTCTTGAATATTTAGAACAAGATTGATTTGATTACATATTAAAAGACTCCCTTTAAGGATCACAGTTTGGCCCCAAAACACTAAATTAATTGTAATAAATTAATTGTGCCCAAAATAATAAATTAATTGTCATCTAGATGTTTTTTTTACACTTTAACACTATTCTTCAAACCATTAGACTTTACCGATTTGACAACAAGACGCTTTTTACTATTTCAGAATCACATTTACTATGCTCACTTATTATACTTATTATTATTATTATTATTTCACCTATTTTTTATATTTTATTTTCACTAAAGTTAATTGAATTTAACATAAAAGCAGATCATTTCTTTAGTGGAATATAATTTCTAACAATCTTTAGTGCATTTGCAATGTATGGGACTTTTATTTTAAAAAGGCGCACTGTTGTGTTTTTAACGCGTCTCTGCGCTTCCGGCTTCATGAATGAAAGTAAACAGACTGACCGCTGAATGAACTCACTCGCTTCAAGTATGATTTTTATGTGTTTTCATTTATTCTTTAAGTATATTTGTTAAACATTTATAACTACAGACGTATTAGAAAGTTTTGAGCTGTATGTGGCGAGTGTATGTAACGGTATTATGGATTATATTCGTTATATGTGGAATAACAAGGTAACATAATAATGATAATGATAACGGACACAGGGGCCCATAATGTGTGTGTGTGTGTGTGTGTTATCAGTGTTTGACAGCCTGTGTTTTCATTGGGTGTGTTTTCTGAAATGCTGATAGTGGTTTCATTTTTACACACTTTACTTTACACACACTGTTTGTCTGTTTCAGTGGGTTTAACTGTCTGAAAATGAAGGTGCTTCTTCTGAAAGAGCCGAGAGAGAGTGAAAGTGAAGCAGACCCTTATATTAAGGTAATCATCTGTTATAATAATCATAGTAATATTAATAATGGCTAATATGGAAGCACATCAGTAGCAATATTTATTGTTAAATGCAATATGGAAAACGGCAATGCAAAATTATATTGAGGTAAAGTTGGTTTTATATTTGCACATTCATTCAGTGACAACTTGTGACATGCTCCCTATATACTTTACCATGGTACTTTGAATGTTGGGTCTGAAATCACATGCAAGTCTGACTTCAAAACAACATCAGCACTATTTAATTGACTGTGAACAGTGTTGTACTCTGATAGTCACTGGCTGCTGATATGATTTCACTATTTAGAGCGTTAAAGAATACTTTCCTTAAAGTGTACAATATTATCAAGGCGAAAGTCTGAATGTGTGAATATAAAACCAATGTTACCCCAATTTGCAATCTGTATAATGCCAATGTATTTAGAATAGGATTATTTATTTAGTACATTTTAAAGAAAATTTGTCACAATTTGACACCAATTTGTGTGACATACAGTTAAAACCAGAAGTTTACATACAGTCTGAAAAAAGGAACATAACCATTTTTTTTTTAAATGTCTGATGGTAAAGCACTAAACGTTTAATATTTTAGGTGCGTTAGGACCTAAATCATTTACATTTGCTAAATGCCAGAATAATGACAGAATTTTTTATTAATTCAGAAGTTTTCACACATTTCCTTGGTATTTGTTTAGCTTTGCTTTTAAACTGTGTAACTTTGGTCAGATGTTTTGGGTCTCCTTCCACAAGCTTCTCACAATAGTTTGCAGGAACTTTGGCCCATTCCTCCTGACAGAATTGCTGTAACTGAGTCAGATTTGTAGGCTGTCTTGCTCGCACAAGCTTTTTCAACTCTGCCCACAAATTTTCTATAGGATTGAGCTCAGGGCTTTGTGATGGCCACTCCAAAACATTCACTCTGTTGTCCTTAAAGCACATGTTTACTAATTTGGCATTATGCTTAGGGTCATGGTCTGTTTGGAAGACCCATTTGTGGCCAAGTTTTAATTTCCTGGCTGATGTCTTGAGATGTTGCTTCAGTATTTCTACATAATGTTCTTTCTTCATGATGCCATCTATGCTGTGAAGTGGACCAGTCCCTCCTGCAGCAAAACAGCCCCACAACATGATGCTGCCGCCCCCATACTTCACAGTTGGGATGGTGTTCCTAGGCTTGTAAGCTTTCCCCTTTGTCCTCCAAATGTAACACTGGTGATTATGGCCAAACAGTTCAATCTTAGCTCCATCAGACCACAGGACATGTCTCCAAACATTAGTCTTTTTCCCAGTGTAATTTAGCTAATTGTAATCTGGCTTTATTGATGATTCTGGCTTGTTGATTTTCCCATGTTGTCCCACAAGGAAGCAGTGTGTTTGAGGTTTTCCTTCAATACTATTCTACAGTTGTGCCTCCAATTAACTCAAATGTTGTCAATTAGCCAATCAGAAACTTCCAAAACCTTGACACCATCATCTGAGCTTTTTCAGAGGCAGAATAATCTTATTGTATGTAAACTTGACTTTCAAGAAAAGTTATAAAAATTTCTCCAACAATATCTCTCTCATTATTCTGCTGTTAAGCAGAACAGAAACTAATGTGATCATCCTAACTTACCTACAAGAGGAAAAGTTTAGTCACATTAACATCTGACTTTATTTAAATGGTGATGTGCCTTTATACAGAGTGGATGGAAACTTCTGACTTCAACTATATGTGCAAAGTCTGGTGCAAAATGAAATAAAAATGCTATTTAAGTTATATAATGTACATTTGCCATTTCCAACCGAAGTATGAAGAATGTAAATTACATGAGGGGCGACACAGTGTCTCAGTGGTTAGGTGTATTGTGTATTTCAAAATTTGCTTTTGTTTTTATCTTAAATCTGTATAAATAACAATTATTTGCCCTCATTTGAATTTTTTTTCTTTTTTAAATATTTCCTAAATGATGTTGAACAAATTCAGGAATTTTCACAGTATTTCCTCTAATATTTGTTCTTCTGGAGAAAGTCTTATTTGTTTTATTTGGGCTAGAATAAAAGCAGTTTTTAATGTTTTTAAAGCCATTTTAAGGTCAATATTATTCGCCCCCTTCAGCAATATTAGTGTTGGATTGTCTCCAGAACAAACCACTGTTATACAATGACTTGCCTAATTACCCTAACTTTACCCTAATTACCCTAGTGAAGCCTTTAAATGTCACTTTAAGCTGTATAGAAGTGTCTTGAAGAATATCTAGTCTAATATTATGTGCTGTCATCATGACAAAGAGAAAAGACATCAGTTATTAGAGATGAGTTATTAAAACTATTATGATTAGAAATGTGCTAAAGAAATCTGCTCTCTGTTAATCAGAAATTGGGGAAAAATATAAATGAATTATAAATTTAACAGGTGTGTCATTATGTTGTATTTTTCAGGAGCTGGCCTCATGTGGACACACAGCGACTCTCATTCCTGCTCTGTCCTTCAGATTCGTGTCTCTAAATGAGCTGTCTGAGCGGGTCAGTTTGTGCAAAAGCTTCTGAGCTTCAGAAATGTGTTTGGATGTGATGTTTATGGTGCTGTTTTTAGCTCTTTCAGCCTGAGAGGTTTGGAGGTCTGATCTTCACCAGTCCCCGAGCCGTGGAGGCCGTGAAGACAAGTTTAGAGTCGCAGAAACTGAGAAACAGTGAGTCTGTGTTTTTACAATGCATCACAGGAGCCAGAAATGCCATTATTCTGTTGACGTACTTTAAAAAGCACACTAGGAAAGTGCTTGTTGATTTCACACAGAATAACAGAAATGGCTAGTAACATACTAAATAATGCATGACATTTTGAAGTAGAAATAATTTTAGTAATGCAAACTTTCATGTAAGTTTAAGCTGAGTTTTTGTTCCTTGTTGATGTTTAAAATGGTGCAAATTTTTGATTTATTTTATTTAAAAAAATCATGCACTTACACATCTGCATAAAACTTAAACATTTGATTTCCCAAAAAGGATTTTAGGCTGTAATAATGCATGATATTTTGAAGTAGAAATAATTTTAGTATGTAAAGTTAAGCTGCATTTTTGTTCCTTATTTACATTTAAAATAGTGAAAAATTTTGATTTATTTTGTTTTAAAAATCATAGACTTAAAAATAAATAGTCATAATCAACAAAACCTCTACAAACCTACATAAAACTCACAAATAAACAAGGATTTCAGCCAAAATGGAGTGAAAATTAATAAATAGTTTCACAAAATGACAAAAAAAAAAAAAGTTAATAATTTTGTGGTTAAGCGGAACTGAAATCGTCTGATTTATAATAAACAGCTCATTGAATATAGTGATTACTACTTTATTATTTTAGTTTTCTTACTTATCATTCCTGTAGCTCAAACAGGAGATCATGATGGCCAGAACAAAGATTGTGAATGAATTAATAAATAAATAAAAGTCATAAGTTTGTATAAGAATGCTGGACAGATGTAAATGTCAGCATGTAAATATTAAATGTCAATATAACTGTCTGTATGTAGAATAAAAGGACTTGGCCACCAGAGGTCACAGTTTCATCAGTTTTAAATCATATTTCATTACAGTTTATCTGGTCAGAAGATAAAACTATTGAAATAATCTGTGAAAATCTTAAAATAAAGAGGCATCATACAAAATGCATGTGATTAATGTTATTTATTTACTTAGTTATATCTTCAGTAAGATTTTTTTTAAATCATTTATTCTATTTCTTTTTCGGCTTAATCCCTTATTTATCAAGGGTCACCACAGCGGAATGAACCGCCAACTATTCCATCATATGTTTTACACAGCGGATGCCCTTCCAGCTGCAGCCCAGTACTGGGAAACATCCATACACACTCATTTACTCACACACACACACACTCATACACTACGGCCAGTTTAGTTCATCAGTTCCCCTGTAGCGCATATGTTTGGACTGGGGGAAGCACCCAGAACAAACCCACGCCAACACGGGGAGAACATTCAAACTCCACACAGAAACACCAACTGACCCAGCCGGGACTCAAACCAGTGACCTTCTTGCTGTGAGGCGATTGTGCTAACCACTATGTGACCTCTGGTGGCCAAGTCCTCTTACTTCACCTACAGACACTAACATTTCTCTAATTTGGTCAAACACAAATTCTGCAAGGGGTTCACAAACTTCCACACAACACTGACTGTTAGGCGTAATATTTATTTCTGAGCACGATTGTTTTTTTTTCTGCAGAATGGGACGCAGTGAAAGACAAATGGAATGCAAAGTCGGTTTATGTTGTCGGAAAAGCCACGGCATCTTTGGGTAGGAAAGTTTAGTTCAGCTTAACACACACACATACTTGCATACATGGTTTACAGGGACAGTCCATAGGCATAATGCATTGTTAGTCTTAACCCTAACAGTAAAAACAGCTAGTAATATGGCTCTACCCCTATTCCTATCCCTCACAGTTAGGCCTTTCAGGATAAGGAATGTTTGTTGTGCCATATATTGTCACAGAAACTGTTGCGATAAGTGATAATACTGTCATTTCGAGATCATTTTATGCCACTGATTATATAATGATTATATAACAGCATGATAATGCAAATAGCCATGAACACTTTAAAATATGTGTCATTCTTAAGTTTATTTAGATTCTATAACTCGATGTTAAAAAGGTAAATGTCCCGTTATATACACTATTAAATGTCCTATTTGGTAAATGTTTAATTATAAGCGTTGACACCGGGAAGATAGAATGTAAATGTCACTGTAAAATGGCTTTAACTTTATTTGTGATATTGTAAATATATATATATATATATATTGCAATGGCAAAAATTATTAAGGGTCATGTAAAATATTGCACGATTTGTCAATATATTGATTATAGGAGACCTGTGGCAAATGTTGAATGTGAAAAGACCCCGTACAGTGTGTTTTTTTATTTATTTATTTTTTGATTTTAAGCGTTTTGAATTACAGGGACACAAATTTAATAGAGTACAACTAAGTCATACTATGTCATTATACAACTTTGTGTCCCTATAACCCACATAAACCTGTAAAAACACACACACACAGACTTGTTTTTATATCCCGGTGGGGACTCTTAAAGCTGTAATGTTGTTTTTACTATACAAACCGTATATTCTCCCCTACCCAACCCTCAGAAACAATTTTACATTTTTAATATATTTCATTCTGTGAGATCTATAAGCATGTTTAGCCGTGGGCACTTCAGTTTTGGTCCTCACTGTGGCACAAGTCCCCATGAGTCTGTGTGCATTCAAGTCCCCACTGGGATATAAAAACAAGTACACACACATACACACATCTGCCTTATTATTATCAGTCAGTATTTTAATGCATTTATGACCCATTGAGTAACTGAACGGTTTCCTGCTGCTGCTCACACACTGCTGAGACAGCTCTGATGAGTGTTTTACACCTGAGGAAGTGTGTGTGTGTGTGTTGTTATCACCCGAGTGAAGCTTCTCACACCTGCACAGCGCACCTGTGCACTCACAACACCAGCTTTAATGCATTTGTGTGTTGTTTAGGTTTTTAACAGCAGTGTGTGTGTGTGTGTGTGTGTGTGTGTGTGTGTGTGTAGTTGTAGATCTGGGTTTGTGTCCGCTGGGTGAAGATTCTGGAACCGCAGACTCGCTTTCTCTGCTCATCCTACAGAGTATGACGATCTCAGACATTTCTTGAAGTATCTCTCGCTGATGCAGAAAGACTTTTCATCATAAGAGTCTTTGTTAAAGTTGTGTTTGGTTCAACGCAGGAGAAAATCAAGACATTCAGCCGCTTTTCTTTCCCTGCGGCTCCATCAAGCGTGAAGTTCTGCCCACCGCACTGAGAAACAGCCGTGAGATCATTTATGCAGATGTTTACAGATGTTACCGAATGCAAAGTGTCTCTTAAAAACTTGTTTGCTTCATGTTTTATTTATGCAGTCATTTTTTTCTGTATTCTGCTAAATGTAGCACTTTGGGTGAAAGAAATGCTCAAAATAAAAATTAAATGAAATAAAATACAAAAATAAAATTAATTAAAATAAATAAATGAATAAAAATAATAATAAATTAAAAAAAAATGTTTTACTCTACGTCATTGTTGCAGCTTTGCGTAAGTAAATCTCATTTACACTTTATTTTATTTTATTATTTTTTGCTGAGTGACTTTATTTACCAACATGTATTTGCATCAGAGTTGATATTGGGAGTAGAGTTTGATTGAAGTTTTTTGCGTGCAATTATGCTTTCTATATAATTTATTTATTTTTATTGTTATTATATGAGTGAGTGTGTGAGAAAGGTGTAAAACGTTATAGTTAAAACTAAAACCATCTTCACTACACTTTAACTAAACGTTAACCTAAATATAAGAAACTGCAAGCATGTTTAAATCATAGTATGTGTGTGTGTGTGTGTGTGTGTGTGTGTCTCAGATATTCCTCTAGAGACTCTGACTGTCTACCAAACATCTGAACATCCTGATCTGCAGAAGAACATCTCTGAATACTTCACTCAGGAGGTGTGTGTGTGTGTGAGTGTGTGTGTGTGTGTGTGTGTGTGTGTGTGTGTGTGTGTGTGTGTGTGTGTGTGTGTGTGTGTGTGTGTGTGTGTGTGTGTGTGTCAGTACTGAACATGTGTCTTTATGATGGAGCAGTCACTTATCGCTGTCTGTGTGTGATTTTGTTTATAGACTGAGTGTGTGATTTTGTGTTTGTGTGTACTTTATTTGTGTGACTGTGTGTGTGTGTGTGTGTGTGTGTGTGTGTGTGTGTGTGTGTGTGTGTGTGTGTGTGTGTGTGTGTGTGTGTGTGTGTGTGAGAGTTTTTATGTGCTCGTAGGCGCAAACGTTTATGTGATTTTGTGTATGTGTGGGATTTTTGTCTATGTCTGTATTTATTTTGTGTGTGTGTGTGTGTGAGATTTTGTGTGCATGCATGCACAATGTACATTGTGTGTTTGTGTGTCTATTTAAGTCTGTGATTTTTGTGTTTGTGTGTGTTAATTTTGTGTGTGTGCGTGCATGCATGTGTGATTTTTTTTTTTGTGCGTGTTTGTGTGTATGCATGTGTGACTGTGTTTGATGTTGTGTGTGTGTGCATGCACATATGTATGTGATTTTGTATGCGAGTGTATGCTTGTCTGTGTAATTTTGTGTGTGTGCATGTTTGTGTATTTGTGACTGTGTGTGTATGTATGTTTGTCTGTGTTTAAGAGATGATCTTTGTATATGTGTCTATAACTGTGTGTGTGTGTGTGTGTATGTTTATATATTTGTGTGTGTGTGTGTGTGTGTGTTCAGGGTGTTCCAGCGAGTGTGGCGTTCTTCAGTCCGTCAGGTGTGTCCTTCTGTCTGGATCTGCTGAAAGGACTCTCAGGATGTCAGCTGGAGCAGATAAAGGTGCAGTGTGTGTGTGTGTATATATATGAATAATACAGCAGATGTATATATAATAATCCTCCACACACTGATGTTGATTATGTCTCTTCAGTTTGCTTCTATTGGACGGACGACGGCTGATGCTCTGCAGGCTCGTGGACTGACGGTCAGCTGCTGTGCAGAGAAACCCACCGCCAAACACCTCGCTGCCGCCATCACACAGGCCCTCCGTGACCCCTGACCCCTATCAGCTTAAAGGGATAGTTCATTCAATAAATGAACATTTAGTCAGCCACAGGTCATGCAAGACTTTTTAGGAGCAGAATTTGAGCTTGATTTAAGAATTTTTAGATATTTGGACTAGAAACAAGACAAGATGCAAGTAAGAAATGCAATATTTCTTTAAATGCATGCTTTCATCATCAAAAGTGACTGAATTATTCATTTTTGTGTAACCTATCCTTTAGGGACACCATACAGATCTAAAAATTATTAAAATGAACTTCTAAAGGGACAGTTCAGCTGATCATTTACTCATCATTCACTTTTTTACAAACCTGTAACCTGAGTTTCTTTCCTCTGTTGATCGCAAAAGAAGATATTTTGAAAAATGTTGGTAAAAGGTAGCCATTGACTTCTTCAAAATATCTATAAATAACAGAAGAAAGAAACTCATAAAGGTTTGGAATCACTTGAGGGAGAGTAAATAGTGAGTAATGTCTATTGTTGGGTGAACTGACCCTTTAAATATGAGCATCTCTAATGAGGAACATGCAGATGTTTTATATTCTGTGACTGTCTGTGACCTGCATCAGACCTGCATATTAGCAACAGAATCGCCAGTGAGCCGTCCTATAGTTTGTGTTTTATACGTTATTATTAATATTTGATGTTGAATGTAAGTGTTTTCACTGTCATTTTAAATGTGCGAATGGATGACATGATATTTATATTTATTGTTTTTGCCAGAAGCAATAAAAGTCTTTAATTTGCTTCATTTTGGAACATAAAATATATGGAATATGACATGCTTTATTAAATATGCAGTCAAAATTAATTGTGAGTTTTCTCAGTAACTGTTGATGGGCTCTTCAGTGCTAATAACTTTATTGTATGCTATATTTTAATGCATATCCTGCTTTAAAATGCTTTTAAATTGCATTTCACATGATTTTAATTTGGCTCACTTAGGTTGAGGTTTGTTTATTTATGAGTGTATTTTAATGTAGTGTTGTTCTGCGGTGTAAACAGCGCGCATGTTATTATTAAAGTGCGCGTGGACACAGGTGACACACGTGCACGCGCTCAGGTGTGTTTGTCTCCAGCAGGTGTGTGTGTCGTGTCTGCACCTGCACCAGGTCACTGTTCAATTTCACGGGTTTTCTCGTTTGTCTGCTAAAATAATCCCGCTGTAATAATAGTCTCACACTGATGCGCGAGCGCGTGAGCAGTTCTTAAACCCAGCCTACTGCGTGCGCGAGCTCTGGTATAAATGCGCGTGGAGTTCAAACTCCGTTTTAGCTTAGAAAACGCCGAGCTGAACTGTAACGATGCTGACTGTTATTCGGCGGATCTTCATCATCCAGACCTTCATCTTCATCACAGCGGAGAAGATCTTCCACAGTAGAGACCATTCAGATGTGCTGAACAACATTCATCAGGCAGAGCTTATCACTGACACGGACACTGCACAGGTCTGTCTGTCTATGATTTACGCACTTTTTCTACTATTTTGCAATATTTGCACTGAACCTTTAATATTTTGTATTGCATGTTTTGTATTTGCAATAATTTGCATTACACATTTTTTTTATGCAATATCTGCATTGAATAATTTATATTTCGCCATATTTTTCATCGCAGATTTTGTATTTTTCAATATTTTGCTTTGCAAATTTAACATTTTTCAATATTTTCCATTGCACATATTATATTTTTCAATATTTTGCATTGCAGATTTTGTATTTTTCAATACTTTGCATTGCACATATTATATTTTTCAATATTTTGCATTGCACATATTATATTTATATTTTTCAATATTTTGTATTGCACATATTATATTTATATTTTTCAATATTTTGTATTGCACATATTATATTTATATTTTTCAATATTTTGCATTGCACATATTATATTTTTCAATATTTTGCATTGCACATATTATATTTATATTTTTCAATATTTTGCATTGCACATATGATATTTTTCAATATTTTGCATTGCACATATTATATTTTTCAATATTTTGCATTGCACATATTATATTTATATTTTTCAATATTTTGTATTGCACATATTATATTTATATTTTTCAATATTTTGTATTGCACATATTATATTTATATTTTTCAATATTTTGCATTGCACATATTATATTTTTCAATATTTTGCATTGCACATATTATATTTATATTTTTCAATATTTTGCATTGCACATATTATATTTTTCAATATTTTGCATTGCACATATTATATTTTTCAATATTTTGCATTGCAGATTTTGTATTTTTCAATATTTTGCATTGCAGATTTTGTATTTTTCAATATTTTGCATTGCACATATGATATTTTTCAATATTTTGCATTGCACATATGATATTTTTCAATATTTTGCATTGCACATGTTATATTTATATTTTTCAATATTTTGCATTGCACATATTATATTTTTCAATATTTTGCATTGCACATATGATATTTTTCAATATTTTGTATTGCACATATTATATTTATATTTTTCAATATTTTGTATTGCACATATTATATTTATATTTTTCAATATTTTGCATTGCACATATTATATTTTTCAATATTTTGCATTGCACATATTATATTTATATTTTTCAATATTTTGCATTGCACATATTATATTTTTCAATATTTTGCATTGCACATATTATATTTATATTTTTCAATATTTTGCATTGCACATATGATATTTTTCAATATTTTGCATTGCACATATTATATTTTTCAATATTTTGCATTGCAGATTTTGTATTTTTCAATATTTTGCATTGCAGATTTTGTATTTTTCAATATTTTGCATTGCACATATGATATTTTTCAATATTTTGCATTGCACATATTATATTTTTCAATATTTTGCATTGCACATATGATATTTTTCAATATTTTGCATTGCACATATTATATTTTTCAATATTTTGCATTGCAGATTTTGTATTTTTCAATATTTTGCATTGCACATATTATATTTTTCAATATTTTGCATTGCACATATTATATTTTTCAATATTTTGCATTGCACATATTATATTTTTCAATATTTTGCATTGCACATATGATATTTTTCAATATTTTGTATTGCACATTATATTTTTCTATATTTTGTATTGCACATATATTACATTTTTCAATATTTTATATTCCATATTTGATATTTTGCATTGCACCTTTAATATTTTGTATTCACTTATACTGTAGATTCAATTTGCATTCATTTATATATTAATATTCACATTTCATATTCTCTCTTTATACATCAATCTGAGTGTGTGCATCTTCATGACTCATGGATAAACAATAATGCTGACAGTGTTTCTCTGTGTTTTTTTTCAGCGTTTTCTGTCTAAGTATGGCTTCATCAAGGCATCAGCCAGTGAAGAGTCTCAGCTGTCAGAATCTTCAGGCGATCTGGACTTCAGTCTCTCTCTGGATCTCCATGAAGGAGGAACCGCGTCCGGCTCCAGCGGCTCTGATCTGCAGTTTATCTCTGCGCTGAAGGATTTCCAGCGGCTCTCAGATCTGCCCATCACCGGAGTGTTCGACGACGCCACCAAAGCAGCCATGAATAAACCGAGGTTATTACAGTTAGACATTTTTATCTTGGTCTCAAATGTTTTTATATTGATCTGTGTGAATGGAAAACATGACTGTTTTAATCCTTGTGTGCTGTTGGGTCATTTTCATCCTTTTTCATTTTCTCTGTGTTTCAGCAAATGTGATGATTTTTGCTGACACATTTTATTTTGACACATATTTTGGGAAAATGCTTTGAAATTTCCAAAAGCTCAACAATACACTCTGTTCAGATTGACTCCCCATTGGTGATGTTGGTGCTGTTTTTGTCCCATTGACTTCCATTATAATCACATTTATTGATTGCAAAGCCATGACAGCAGATAATCATGCATTATTCACTGTTGCTGGTTTTAAACCACCAGCATAAAGTAGCATAAATAAGAACATCTTCTTTTTTCTCCAGTTTTGTGTTTGTTACTGACTAATCTAGTGTATGTGCACAACTATATTACTGTAAAGCAGGGATCACCAAACTTGTTCCTGGAGGTCTGGTGCCCTGCAGATTTTAGCTCCAACCCTAATCAAACACACCTGAACAAGCTAATCAAGGTCTTATCAGGTATACTTGAAACACCCAGGCAGGTGTGTTGAGGCAAGTTGGAGCTAAACCCTGCTGCAGGGCACCGGACCTCCAGGAAGGAGATTGGTGACCCCTGGTGTACAGCATCCTGTATAAAATCTAAATGTTAAAAGAGCGATCTGTTAGGGGTCGACTCGTATATGCTGTAGTTTTAGTTTGCTAATAAACCTTGTAATAATCCCAGATGTGGCGTCATGGATGAGGATCAAGAACTGAATGATGCCGCTGGATCCAACAGCACTAGGAATCACAGTCAAACGAACACCAGGACATCCCATAAAACTGAGTCTCAGGTGCGTACGAAACCACACCTGTCTGCTTCATTTGCATTATTATGGAACATAAAATATATGGAACGTAACATGGTGGCTAGCACTATCGCATCACAGCAAGAAGGTCTCTGGTTCGAGTCCCAGCTGGGTCAGTTGGTGTTTCTGTGTGGAGTTTGCATGTTCTCCCCGTGTTGGCGTGGGTTTCCTCCGGGTGCTCCGGTTTCCCCCACAGTCCAAACACATGTGCTATAGAGGAATTGATCAACTAAATTGGTCGTAGTGTATGAGTGTGTATGGGTGTTTCCCAGTGTTGGGTTGCGGCTGGAAGGTCATCCGCTGTGTAAAACATATGCTGGAATTGTTGGCGATTCATTCCGCAGTGGCGACCCCTGATTAATAAAGGGACTAAGCTGAAGGAAAATGAATGAATGAATGAATGAATGTGCTTTGTAACCTGTAGGATCAAAACTAACTGTGTGTATTTTCCTCTATTGTTGATCCTGTCAGTGTTAACAATTCCGTTTTTAATACTGTATGTGAATGCATATCCCACTTAACCAATGTTGAATTACTAAAACAGTATTATTAAAATCAATATTAATATTTTTATTAAAATTTACGAAATTATTACAAACAGTATTTTTATTTTTTGAAAATAGCATTTTAAATTCCCTTTTTAACTATTTTTAATAAATTGAATTTATTCATTTTATATATTGCCACATTTAATATTTTTATTGCACATTTTTGCATTGCACGTTTTTAATACTATATTTGAATGGATATCGCACTCAATCAATATTGAATCACTCTATTTGCTTTTTTAAAACAGTGTTTTTGTTTTTAAAAATAGCATTTTTAATTGTATTTTTAAGTAATAATTAATAATTTAATTATTTAAATTTTGTTTAATAATATTTATGCGTGTAATGTTGTTTTTATTTATTTTAATACTATTTTAAATTAGCCGGAAATCAAATTTTAGTTTTTTAATTCATTATTGTGAATTTTAATATTTTATTTCAGTTAATGAAAGTGTTTTTGACCTATAAAGCAGTGCTCAGCATATGAGAATATCTCCTTTTGAAAATCAATATTTTTATCTATTTCTCAGTGAATAACAAGATACTTTTATTTATTGTTTTATTGGGAACATAAAACATATAAAAGAATAAAACATGCTTAATTAAATATGCAATCAAAAATAAGTGTGTGTATTCTGAATTATTGTTGATGGCTCTTCAGTGTTAATACCCAGAAATAACTTTATTTATACTATATTTTAATGCATATCCTGCTTTATAATGATTTTAAAGTGCAATTCTTTCTTTTTTTTGTAATTAAATATTTTAAACATTTTATAATGATTTTGATTGGTGATGTGGTGTTGCGCTGTGGCCTCACAGCAAGAAGGTCTCTGGTTCGAGTCCCAGCTGGGTCAGTTGGTGTTTCTGTGTGGAGTTTGGATGTTCTCCCCGTGTTGGCGTGGGTTTCCTCCGGGTGCTCCGGTTTCCCCCACAGTCCAAACACATATGCTATAGGGGAATTGATTAACTGAATTGGCCGTAGTGTATGAGTGTGTGTGTGTGAATGAGTGTGTATTGGTGTTTCCTAGGACTGGGTTGCAGCTGGAAGGGCATCCGATGTGTAAAACATTCTGGAATAATTAGCGGTTCATTCTGCTGTGGCGACCCCTGATGAAAAAAGGGACTAAGCTGAAGTGAATGAATGATTTAGATTTTATTTAATTAGGTTCACATTTATTTATTTATTTATTTATTTATTTATGAAGTTAAGGTAATGAAGTGTTGCTGTGTGATGTAAATAGCGCGTAAGAGTTTTAGTGATAGAAAGATAATACATTTAAATTCAAACAAAAAAAAAATCTATAAATATATAAATATAAAAATATATATTTAATGTTAATGCAAAAAATTTTCAACACTATTTTATATTTCTCTTAAAGCCTCCTGTGCGTAAGAAGCGTCACCTGTTCTCTCTTCTGAAGAATATGAAGCTGCAGAAGCGAGATGTGAGCGAGTGGACGGGACACATGGCCTTTTCCAAAAGTGTGCTGAAGTGGCGTCTGATTGGTGAAGGATACAGCAGTCAGCTCTCCATCCAGGAGCAGAAGTACATCTTCAGACTGGCCTTCAGAATGTGGAGCGAAATATCTCCATTGCAGTTTATCGAAGATCTGCGCTCACCACTGGAAAACATCGACATCCGGCTGGGCTTCGGCACGGGTCAGTGAACAAATATACAACCTCAAATCAGCAAAAGTTGGGACAGTGTGGAAAACACAAATAAAATAAGAAAGTGATTTCTAAATGTACTTTGACTTGTGTTTCATTGCAGACAAAACAACAAACATTATTATTAATATTGTGTTCATCATGATTTTTTAGTATATTTTTTTGTTTCAAAATAATCTTGGTTCTTGCAACAGATTTCAAAGAAAGTTGTATCAGTAAAGCATTTAGCACTTTGTAATGCTGCCGTTCCTCTTCACAACACTTTTAATAGATGTTTGAAGACATCAAGTGATGAAGTGTTTCAGGTGTCATTCTCTCCCATTCTTCCTGCAAACAAGTCTTAAGGTGGGCAACAGTGCGGGGTCTTCATTGACACATTGTTTTCTCTGTTGAAGACAGGTCAGGACTGCAGGCAGGCCAGTCCAGCACCTGTATCCTCTTCCTCCGCAGCAGGACTCTGTAATGTGTGCAGAATGTGGTTCTGCATTGTCTTGTTAGAATATGCATGGGAGTCCCTGGAAAAGAAGGCAGCATACTGTGCACCAGAATCTCTCTGTACTGTTCACCATTAAAGGAGCATCACAGAAGTGCAGGTTACCTTTGTCAAGGGCACTGACACCACCCCAGACCATGACAGACCCTGGGTTTTGGACTTGTTGCTGGTAACAGTCTGGATGATGCTTTTCTTCTTTGGTCCGGAGCACACATCTCCCAAAAAACACCTGAAACACTGCTTCATCTGAGCACAGTACACGTCTCCACTGTGTGATGCTTCATCCCAGATGCCTCCGAGCCCAGAGAAGTGGACGGCGCTTCTGGACACTGTTAACATAGGGCTTCCTTTTGGCACAGTACAGTTTTGACTGGCGTTTGTGGATGTAACTCTGTATTGTGGTACTTGACAAAGATTTGCCGCAGTAGTCCTGAGCCCATGTGGTGATCTGGCTTATAGATGAATGAGGATTCTTGATGCAGCGCCCCCTGGGGGTTCGGAGGTCACGATTGTTCAGCTTAGGCTTGCGCTCTTCTCCTTTACACACTGAAACTCCTCCAGACTCCTTTTAATGATGTTCTGCACTGTTGAAGGTGAAATATCCAAAAGTCTTCCTCTCTTTCTCTGAGGAACATTGTGTTTAAACATCTCAATCATTTCCTCATGTATTTATTTGTCAAACTGGCGATCCTCTGCCCATCTTTGCTCCAAAAGGACTAGACCTTTCTTGGATGCTGCTCTTGTACCAGATCATAATTACTAGCCCTAAACTGCTCCTGTCACTACTGTTTTGGAATGTGTCGCAGGCCTGAATGGCAGGAAATTTGACTAGACTAAACATCAAATATTGTGTGTTCACATTGTCTGCAATGAAATACAAGTCCCACTTTTTTCTGATTTCTACACTGCACTCTACACTTTTCTGATCACTACAAAACATGCTTTTCTTATGGTTGAGTTTTTGGTCCAAATATCTACAAATTTTTAAATGTGCATTATGTAAGATTGACACCCAGTGGTTGAACTATGTATTGCACTCCTAGTTCAAAACACTTTTTCACTTTTGGCGTGCTGCAGGTCGTCATCTAGGCTGCTCTCAGCGGTTTGACGGCGCTGGTCGCGAGTTCGCTCATGCCTGGTTCCTCGGAGACATTCATTTCGACGATGATGAACATTTCACCGTCCCAAACACAGGCAGCGGCATCAGTCTGCTCAAGGTAACACAAAACTACACAACAAACACAGGATGGTATGCTGATCACAGTGTGTTTTCAGTGGAAGCAGATGTTAATGTGTGTTCATGCTGCTGGAACTGACTGTTTTATTCAGGTAGCGGTTCATGAGATTGGCCATGTTTTAGGACTTCCTCACATTTACCGTCCCGGATCCATTATGCAGCCCAGTTACCTTCCTCAGGACGCCGGCTTCGAGATCGACTGGATGGACCGCAAATCCATCCAGAGGCTGTACGGTGAGCATGTACTATCGTACTATCGCTATATTTTGAATTCCACATTTTGTATTTTGCATTGCTCAGTTGATGCTTTTTTAAATCTTTCATTGTAAAGGATGTAGAATTTTTATTGCACATTTTAGATTTTGCCATATTTTGTAATGGACATTTTATATTTTGCATTGTCTTTTTTTATTTTGCATTGCATATTTTATATTTTGCATTGCACATTTAATATTTTCCGTTGTTTATTTTAGATTTTGCCATCTTTTGCAATGCACATTTTATATTTTGCAATATTTTGCATTGTGTTTTTTAATTTTGCATTGCATATTTAATATTTTGTTGTATTTTCTATTGCACATTTTGCCATATTTTGTAATGGGAATTTTATATTTTACAGTATTTTGTATTTGTGCATTTTATATCTTGCATTATGTTTTTTTGTTTTCCATTGCATATTTTGTATTTTGCAATATTTTGCATTGCACATTTAGTATTTTGCATTGCTCATTTTAGATTTTGCCATCTTTTGCAATGCACATTTTATAGGTTGCAATATTTTGCATTGTTTTTTTTATTTTGCATTGCATATTTTGTAATTTGCAATATTATTCATTGCACATTTTAAATTTTGCAGTATTCTGTATTGCACATTAGGCATTGCTCCTTTTTTTTGATCGATTTTACATTGCAAATTTTGTATTTTATACTATTTTTATAACACAGTTTGTATTTTCCATTGCTCATTTTACATTTTGCCATTTTTTCCAATACTTAGCATTGCTCATTTTAGATTTTGCATTGTGCATTTTGTATTTTATATTGTTTTTTATTTTATTTTTCATTGCATACTTTGTATATCACTGTATTTTGCATTGCTCATTTTACATTTTTGTCATATTTTGCATTGCTTATTTAATATTTTGCATTGCTCATTTAATATTTTGCCATATTTTGCATTAGATATATTTATAGATTTTGCACATTTTATATTTTGCATTGCTCATTTAATATTTTACTTTTTTTTTATTTTGCATTGCATATTTTGTATTTCACAGTATTTTGCATTGCTCATTTTATTCATTCAATTATTTTCTTTTTCAGCTTAGTCTCTTTATTAATCTGGGGTTGCCACAGCGGAATCAACCGTTAACTTATCCAGCATATGTTTTACGCAGCGGATGCCCTTCCAGCTGCAACCCATCACTGGGAAACACCCATACACACTCATTCTCACACACACACACACACACACACACACACACACACACACACACACACACACACACACACACACACACTATGGACAATTTAGCTTGCCCAATTCACCTATACCACATGTTTTTGGACTTGTGGGGGAAACCGGAGCACCGGGAGGAAACCCACACCAACACGGGGAGAACATGCAAACTTCACACAGAAACACCAACTGACACAGCCAAGGCTCGAACCAGCAACCTTCTTGCTGTGTGGCGATGGTGCTACCCACTGCGCCCCCATGCAGCTATTGCTCATTTTATATTTTGCCATATTTTGCATTGCACATTTAATATTTTGGCAGATTTTACACGGCAAATTTTGCAGCATTTTTGTTGCACAATTTGTATTTTCCATTACTCATTGTACATTTTGCCATATTTGGCAATGCACATTTTATATGTTGCAATATTTTTGCAATATAATGCAATATTTTGCATTATATATTTTATGTTTTGCCATATTTTGCTATATTTTTCATTGCGTATTTTGCATTATTAAAGTGTCACTGAGATTTTTTTGTTTTAAATTAAATTGTTTCTACTTGCCAGCTGTGGGGTCCACCCTTTACACAGCACCTTCACTTTTTCTGAACTTGATTATAATGTAATAACCTGCTTTAACGTGGTTTTCTAATAGTTTTGTGTGTTTTTCTGTGTCAGGAGTGTGTACGGGTCGCTTCAGCACTGTGTTTGATTGGATCAGGAAGGAGCAGACGCCGTACGGTGAGGTGGTGGTGCGTTTTAACACATACTTCATGCGGGACGGCCTGTACTGGCTCTACGAGAACCGCAATAACAGGACGCGTTACGGGGACCCAGTGGCAGTGCAGGTGGGCTGGCATGGGCTGCCCTCTGGGGGTGTGGACGCTTATGTGCACGTCTGGAACCGCAAAACAGATGCTGTCTACTTCTTTAAAGGTACTTATTTACTTCTTTATTCTGTATGCCATTTGTTTTTTCATCCTATATGTGTGTTATGCATCATACATTTGTATTTTGCAAATTACATTATTGTTCATTGTTGCATTTTATATTTTATTTTTGCATTATATATTTACATAAATTACATTTGTAAAGTGCATGATTTCACATTTGCACAAGTGTTTTATGTGCTTTTATTTTTTTGCATGATTTTGCATTTGTATTATTATTATTATTATTATTTTTTGCATTGCACATTTTGTATTTTCAGTAATTGGCATTGTATTTATGCAAGTTTGCATTGTGCATTTTATATTTTGCATCACAGATGTAATATTTTGCACAATTTAACATTTTGTACATGGCACTATTTTCTATTGCACTTGTTGTATTTTGCAGCTTGCATGTGATCCTGCATGGATTCAGAATTCTTTGCTGTCACATATGCATAAGCATTGTTTGAGCAGTGTGATGAGGGTGAATGTGTGCATGTTTCAGGTGTGCAGTACTGGCGTTATGACAGTGAGAATGATCAGGTGCTCAGTGATGCTCCAGATGGACGCTCGTATCCTCGTCTGATCTCTGAAGATTTCCCCGGTGTGTCTGGGCCGCTGGACACGGCCTACTATGACAGAAGAGATGCTCACATCTACTTCTTCAAAGGCTCACAGGTAATGCATTTCAACACAGGCGTCTAGAATTGGTTTTATCTTGCAGACTACTTAAAGGTGCAAAGTGCAAGACATCAAGAGTCTGACCACAGTGCAGTGCAGTACAGTCAGAGACGGCATTGTACAATTAGGAATACAAAAACTGCCACCAGAAACATCAACACAAATGTGAAATATGATCAGCTTTGGGTGAGCCACAGGGTGGCGCAGTGGTTAGCACTGTGGCCTCACAGCAACAAGATCGCTGGTTTAAGTGCCAGCTGGGTTGCAGCAAAGTTTCACAGTTCACTGCGTTGGAAAGTTCAAGCTTGGTGAACTCTGATCAGCGAAATCGCATCACATGATTGTGTGAGACCAATCGAGGATCAAAACATGGCCCAATCTCTCGCTTTATTTAATGTCTAATCATCTTGTTTAATCCCGCCCCTATCCACAGCGCCGTACGACAGAATTTCGCAAGCTCAAACTCTAGTGTGACCGCGGCTTAAAACACAAGACAAAAGGGTTTATAAAGACAGGGCTTAATCAACAAACAAGAAACAGCTGTGACGTAATACAATCAGAAGTGCAAAGGATTATAGGAAATGAAGTTAAACTACAAAACAAGCTAGTGCCCTCAAGTGTCCAAAAGAGGGCACTGCAACAGGTGTATATTACACTACAGAAAGCTTGTAATAAACTGCAGCACATTTTCTGATATTGTACAGACTTATTACTCTAGATCAGGGGTGTCCAAACTCGGTCCTGGAGGGCCGGTGTCCTGCATAGTTTAGCTCCAACGTCCTTCAACACACCTGCCTGGAGCTTTCTAGTATACCTAGAATGAGCTCGATTAGCTGGTTCAGGTGTGTCTAATTGCGGTTGGAACTAAAATATCCTGGACATCGGCCCTCCAGGACCGAGTTTGGGCAGCCCTGCTCTAGATGTTATTTCTTATATGTTATATTATTACTAAAATGTCAATAAAAGTCACTTTGTTCAACTGTAGAGTTGAATTTACAACATCAGAAGTGGACCGAGCAGAGATCAACATCCCATAATGCAAATAATCCCAAAGTGCGGTTTTTACAGTGTGGGTGATGTCATCTTGAATGAAGTGTCCTAAGTGCTGATATGAATCTGCAGGTGTTCAGGTTTGATGTGCGCATGCGCCGCTTGGCTTCTGCTTCTCCACAAGAGATGACGGAGGTTTTTCCAGCTGTAGTGTCCGGCGATCATCCCGTCAGGAGTCTGGACGCCGCGTATTTCTCCTACACGCACAACACCGTGTTCCTGCTGAAGGGTTCGCTGTTCTGGCGTGTGTTGAGCGGGAGAGAGCGCAGACGGAGGGTTTTTCTCCCGATGAACGGCCTGCTGGCTCACAGACATGTGCATGAGCAGTGGTTCGACATCTGTGATGTTCACAGCTCATCTCTGAGGACCACACGCAGGAGATGAAGAAGAGTGAGATGTACTTTAATGTATAAGACTTATCCTGACGGTTTTACATGGTTGGTCCTTAAAGGGGAGCTATTAGCAGTGTTCCTCTAATGGGAAACATGAATTAGCTGTGTCGTTTATAATCAGACTTGATAAGTGAAACTCTCTGACATTCTCTCTTTGTGCGTGTCATCAAAGGAGGAAACTAGTCTCCGCCCACTAGTCTCCATCTCATTAGCATAAACAGCAGCCCTGAGTGAGAAGCAGCCATCTGTCCATTAGCCATTAGAGTGTTTGAGCTGCTGAAGATAATGTCAGCATAGACTAAGAGGATTATAGATGTGGAGTTTTAGATGAACAGTGACAGGAGAGACATAGACTGACAGAAGCATGAAGCACACACTCACACTGAAGCACACACGCACACCTGACCAGCACTCACAACACACACACTGCTGATTTACATCTGTCGCTATGCTTATGCATATGCATCTGTAGCTCCGCCCTCTTCTGAAAAGAGCACAATCTCATTTGCATTTAAAGCGAAAGTCACCAAAACGCCACAATTAGGATCAAAGCCTGAACGGGTCAGTTTCAGAGAGCTGGAGAACATGATCTGTTTTTGTTAAAAATCTGATACATGGCATTATATGCAAATAACATATTTGAACTTCACGTATATCAAATATTTCATATATGCAACATATATTTTGAAATATAGAAAAAATAGGCTGTTATTTTTTCACCCTCGAATTACATAAATGCACATATATATGCTCAGATCATACCTGTCAACCCTCCCGTTTTTCCCGGGATTCTCCCGTATTTTACAGTTCTATCCCGCTGTCATCCCGTAAAGGTATTTTCCCGTATCTCTCCCGTATTTTTTATCTTTCTAAGAGCCGATCCTCCCTATATGCAACCTATACCGCCGAACCACCAGGGGCCGCCCTTGCTCTTAAATGTGATTCGGTTCTGTGCTTTCATTTTATTTAGGCATAGAAACACTTTGGAATAAACATAAAAACGGCGCGATTCATTTCCTTTTCATTACAGGCGCCATTGCCCCTATGCAATCCTCAAAACAGTCAGTTCATATAAAGATGCATGACTGTCAGCTGATGCTCTCCATAGTGATAATAGATGCTGTTTCCCAAGCGGATTCTGTACGTACGCGATTTGATGCTGAGCTCAAGCAGACGCTGGGTTTTGGGTGCGTGTTTAAACAGACATATACACATAATAATAATAATAATAATAATAATAATAATAATAATAATAATAATAATATTAACAATAATAATAATTATGGCAGTTCATTCCGCTGTGGCGACCCCAGATTAATAAAGGGAGTAAGCCGAAAAGAAAATAAATGAATGAATGAATGAATAATAATAATAATAATAATAATAATAATAATAATAATAGCAACATCTAGACATGTCGATCTTGTTGGGTTTTCTTTTAAACACAACAAATTTTGTCTTAAATGAGGATAAACAGTTAGGAAAACAGTCAAATGCTTTCAATATAGATCTGTGCAGTTTTAAGGTGACAGCTCTGTTATTTAATGTAATCAAAATAATCTAAATGAGAGATTCATTCGCTGCTCTTTAATCAGAATGTTTAAATTATACAGTGAAGAAAAGATGAGACTTGATAACTTGATTCTATTTCTTTATAATAGCTAATAGTTTTAATAAGCTGAACTGTTTGCTAATTTATTTGCAGTTTTTTCTAATGTATACTAATTATTATATCCTTTGTAAATCATAATAAAAATGTATTACTGATCATTTCAGATGTTTATTTAAAATGGGGGGGGGGGGGGGGTTAATCCCTTATTTTCACATCCCAATGTTGACAGGTATGGCTCAGATATATTAGATATGATGCTATATATGTGTTCATATATGGCCATATGTAATTATATAATAATATTATAATATATTGAGCATATATGCACGCATGTGAAATTCCAATGGTTAAAAAAATATATATGTAACGGCTATTTTTGCAATATTTCAAATTATATTATGTTGCATATATAACATGTATTTTATATATATATGAAATCCAACTTTTATATCAAATATGTTATTTGCATATATTGTCAAATGTCAGATTTCTATATGTGGTCTTCATTCATTCATTTTCCTTTGGCTTAGTCCCTTATTTATCAGGGGTCGCCACAGTGGAATGAACAACCAACTATTCCAGCATACGTTTTACACAGCGAATGCACTTCCAGCTGCAACCCAGTACTGGAAAACACCCAAACACACTCATTCACTCTCACACACACACACACACATTACGTCCAATTTAGTTCATCAATCCCCCTATAGCGCATGTGTTTGGACTGTGGGGGAAACCGGAGCACCCGGAGGAAACCCACACCAACACGGGGAGAACATGCAAACTCCACACAGAAACACCAACTGACCCAGCCCGGACTCGAACCAGCAACCTTCTTGCTGTGAGGCCACAGTGTGACACCACTGAGCCACCGTGCCGCCCAAATGCAGTCTTAAGATTATAGCTGCGGTCACACTGGGCTTTTCCCTCCATAGACTTCCATTCATACGCACGCGAATGCGTCAGACCGGAAACGCAGGGTCATGTGTTGAGTTTCGCATTTCGCTGAGGTGCAAAGTTCAAGCTTGGTGAACTCTGACCTGCGAAATCGCATCACTTGACTGCGTGAGACCAATCCAGGATCAAAACATGACCTCTCTGAACAGAAATATAAAACATGGAGCAATCGCTCGCTTTATTAATGTCTAATCATCTTGTTTAATCCCGCCCCTTTTCACAGCGCCGTACGACAGAATTTCGCAAGCTCAAACTTTAGTGTGACTGTGGCTTAACGATTATTCTGTGCAAGTCAATGCACTGCTTTAGAACAGCTGTCCTTCTCTGATTGGGTGAAATGCGCTTAGCCAAGCCCCCTCCAGTCATTAGTTTGCTGCAAGTGAAAGAAGAGAGGCGGAGCACACAAATAGACCCCACCCCCTACTCAATATTCAGTTTCAGTTCATGTCATCATATTGAAATGAAAGTTTTTTTTTTTTTTAATAACATAACAAGCAAGACAAGGTGTCACGGTGGTGCAGTGGGTAGCACAATCGCCTCACAGCAAGAAGGTTGCTGGTTCGAGTCCCGCCTGGGTCAGCTGGTGTTTCTGTGTGGAGTTTGCATGTTCTCCCCGTGTTGGTGTGGTTTTCCTCCGGGTGCTCCGGTTTCCCCCACAGTCCAAACACATGTGCTATAGGGGAATTGATGAACTAAACTGGCCATAGTGTATGAGTGTGTGTGAATGAGTGTGTATGGGTGTTTCCCAGTACTGTGTTGCAGCTGGAAGGGCATCTGCTGTGTGAAACATATGCTGGAATAGTTGGCGGTTCATTCCGCTGTGGCGACCCCTGATGAATAAAAGGACTAAGCCGAAGGAAAATGAATGACTGAACAAGCAAGACAGAATTCCAATAAAGAAATGGTATCACTATTATTATTGTTTGTTATTGTTTATTTATTGTTCATTTTTTACTGGTTCGTTCCCTCTTAAGGTGTGTTCTGTATTTAAATGCTTATTTATATAATTTACTGATACGACATGATGCAATGCAGCTAAAGATCTGACAAGAGCATGTGTTTATTGAGCTGTTTGCAGAATTATAACATGTATTTATGATGTTTGTTGTGATTTGTTGAATAAATGTGCTGTTTTCACTGTTGCTGTCGCAGCTCTGAGCCTTTAAACTCCAGCAGGTTTTCAGATCAGATCAGTTTTTGTTAATTATTGTTATTTGTATGCGTGCGCTGAGGATTATTATTCCCTTATCCCTGCTGAGGCCTTCCTATAAACGAATCATACATGTTATTAAAATAGAGGAGATGATGTTCAGTTGTTGAACACCGGCTTTCATTTGTGTGTGTGTGTGTGTGTGTGTGTGTGTGTGTGTGTGTGTTTCTGAGAGAGAGAGAGAGAGAGTGTATGTATGTGTGTGCATGTGTATAAGTGTGTGTTTTGTGTGTGAGAGAAAGTCAGTGTGTAAGAAAGAGATAGTGTGTGTCTGAGAGTGAGAGAAAGTGTATGCGTGTGTGCATGTGTGTGTATTTTGTAACACTCTGTGTGTAATGGGTATAAGAGAAATATCGTGTGTGTGTGTGTGTGTGTATGTGTATGTAAGAGAGAGAAAGTATGTGTTATTTGTCTGTGAGAGAGAATGTGTGTGTGTGTGAGTGTTAGAGAGTAGTGTGTGTGTGTGGTGTGTGTGTGTGTGTGTGTGTGTGTGTGTGTGTGTGTGTGTGTGTGTGTGTGTGTGTGTGTGTGTGAGAGAGAAAAGTGTATTTGTGTGTGTGTTTGTGTGTGCAGATGTGTTTTGTGTGAGAGTCTGTGTGTGTAAGAGAGAGAAAGTGTGTGTGTGGGTGTGTCTGAGAAAGTGTGAGTGTGTGTTTGTATATGTGTGTGTGTGTCTGAGAGAGAATGTGTGAGTGTGTGTGTCTGAGAAAGTGTGTGTGTGTGTGTGTGTGTGTGTGTGTGTGTGTGTGTGTGTGTGTCTGAGAGAGAATGTGTGAGTGTGTGCACTGTAAAAAATAAAATCCCCATTTGTTCAGCACACTGTACTTTTTCTGTCATATAAACTAAGAATTGTGAATAACTACTGATCTACATAAAAATTTATGTTATGTCAACAATTTTCGCTGAAATGTTATGTCTACATGTTTAACAATGTTTGTTGAACAAACATTTTTGTGTTGAACAGGTATGTTGATTTTTAAATAAATTGCGCATGCGTGATGCGAAGATCGAAAACGGCGCCAACCCTCCCCCATTTTGACCATTCGCTCCTTATCTCCATTTTGTCTTCACGCATATTTTGGACTCTTCGAGGAACTAAACATTACCATGGTTCTGTAGGTGAGTAACAACACTTTTAACACTAATTCTATGTATGCGATGCATTTTACTATATTCACAACCTGACGGTTTGTTACTAGCGACATGAATTATTGCGTATGCTTAAGTTACAAATGCAGTGGGTAATTCATGTGGCCTATAGTTTTAGCTAAGTCCAAACTCATAAATGTTTACGTGTATTCATGACATTCAGTGGCGGATTTAGGCATAGGCAATCGCCCAGGGAGACATGGAGACCCCGCGCGACATCCTTCATGCCCAAGCCCCGCACTTCACTTTCGAGAGGGCGGCATGAGCACCGTGAGGTCGGCACGGTCGTCGGTTGACTAGAGCGCCAGTTAAGCTTGTGCCGCTCCTGATGACGTTACTTAGAAAAATATAACGGCAACTGCTTTTCTGTGCCGTTTAAGTTTAAATGTTTGATGTTAACACTAAAATGACATTATTATGCTCAACTGTTAGTCACTGATAAAAGATTGCTTATGGGCGGCCTCCGAGACCATAGTATTGACACATTTACGTTAGGGAATTCAGACGTAGTTTGTTTTTAGGCGAAACGTTTTCATTTCTCTGGCGAGTTTTCACGTTTCCTGATTTATCGTGCTTCTTTCTGTGTGTGTGTGTGTGTGTGACTGACACACACACGGCGCTTTAACGTGCTTCTCTCTGTGTGTGTGTGTGCACCTGTGTGTGTGTGTGTGACTGTGTGACACGGCGCGAGTGAGAGACCGTAAGTTGTACTTATAAATTTGTGACGCATGCATAAACATACCTGTCAACCCTCCCGTTTTTCCCGGGATTCTCCCGTATTTTACAGTTCTATCCCGCTGTCATCGCGTAAAGGTATTTTCCCGTATTTCTACCTTATTTTTTATCTTTCTGAGAAGAGCTGATCCTCCCTATATGCAACCCATACCGCCGAACCACCAGGGGCCGCCCTTGCTCTTAAATGTTAATCGGTTTTGTGCTCTTATTTTATTTAGGCATAGAAACACTTTGAAATAAACATAAGTATTGAGTATTCCTTATTTTCACATCCCAATGTTGACAGGTATGCATAAAGCATGGATAATATTCAGATTATATTAGATAAAGTAATATGTAAATGTAGTCTATATTTTTCTATTTATAGAATATTGCCTAAAACGTCATTTAATACTGTCAAATTAATATAAATGGTTCCTATTAGGTTTAAAATAGTCTTAATTTAAAACATATATTATTACTAACTATATTACATTATTTGTGGACTCTATATATATAATATATTGATATCCATATCATTGTCTGCTCCCAAACATGTTTCATGTTAAAATATGGGGGCAAAAACTTGAAAAATGTTTTAAACTTTTAAATGTGTAGCTTTTTCAAATATATTTTGTAAAAATTATATTTAATGTAAAGTTTTTATTTAATAATACAAGGTTATAACAGATTATTTCTGTTTTCAGGATGATCTCCTCAAGACAAAAACTGAAATTCAGCACTTCAAGTGAAGATGTCCTTCTGAAGCACTATCAGCTACATCATCATAGAATTTCCAACTGGCCCTGCCTTTACACGGAGTGTGTTTGTGCTTTTAAAACTGCAGGTGCTTTACGATCCCACTTATCTAAATCACACCACAACACTGATAAAGTCAGTCGAGATCTTTCAACATGTAATTGTGAACAATGTGAATTTCATGAGATTTGTACTGAAAAAGATTTTTCATTCGCCTCACTGGCCTGCACTCTTTTTCCAAGAACAGGTAAAGAGATTTTTTTTTTCTTTCTTATTAGTATGCACAATGCTATTTACAGAAAGTTTGATTACTGTAAATCTGGTTGGTTGTTTCTAAAAAGATCTGTGAGGAATTTTTACGCATCACCAACAAAGACCTTCTAGGAGTCTTCATGGTAGCCACTGACAAGTACACACCAAAGCCAAGTACACACCAAATTATACAGAGCCAGAAAAGGAGCGTTTGGACATGAAATGGAAGAGCTACTGGAAAGACTTGATGAAAGGGCAAGTTAATAATTTTCATTATTTACATATTTATGATCTATGTAGCTGATGATATTTCAGTTTTCATACTGTGACTTTTTGGTTGTATCTTTTTATGTTTTTGCAGACAACAGAAATTGTTAATCACAGAAGGACGGCTGCTTTGGAGGGCCTGCCTTTGTTTCTCCGAGAGAAAGAAACTAACCTTTTCAAGAAATGTAAAGTAGGTATCAAAGACTTTAAATGGTTTAAAGCATGAGTGTCCAAGCTTGCTTCTGCATGGCTGGTGTCTTGAAAAGTTGAGCGCCAATCTATTTGGAGCTTTCTAGTAATCATGAAAACCTTGATTAGCTGGGTTAAAATGTTTAATTTAGGCATCATTAACAGAAATCACAATCCCCCTGACCTTAAGGTATAAGAAGTAAATTTACCTATAAACATATCTTGTAAATTTCATGAGTCACAAGTATCTTGTTATTTTTAAAATATTGATATCAGGTTCTATATCAGTACCAGTTTAGACTTGCTCACTGATTTATGCAGGTAGTCAGAGGGAAGAACATGTAAAAGAGATGCAAGAGAAACTGTTGCTTTGTCTGTTATTACATATAATTAGAGATGTGCAGAGATGTTATTCTTTTCAACCAAAACGGCACCTGTTGTATTCAGAGTACAACATATTAGCATTTATTAATTTATGGCAGTATTTTAATACCAATCACTAAGTTTTTAAAGTCTAATCACTGCATTAAATGTTGCATATGAATCCTGATGATTTATGCATTTGTGGATCTGGGCTCCTTGTTATTTACATGTTTTCTGTTTAATTGCTATATTCACGTTTGCTTAATGATTTAAATTATTACACTATGTCCCCTACAGAGAAACTAGACATTACATAGCAGTTTTATGATCGCAATTATTTGACATAACTGTGGTCATTTTGCTTAACTGCAATTTAGTTTGCATGATCATTGTATTGTAATGGTTTGTTATTTACAGAATGTTGATGAATGTTGAAAGATAACAGTATATTTTTTAACTGAATAAATAACTTTATGAAAATTATTTAAATGTGTGAGAGTGTGTTAATTGCCATAGCCCTATAACAAACAATTAATTGCTAAAATTATTTAATCTCTGTAATTGCCAATAATCGCAATTATTTATTTGACAATTAATCATCACCTAAATTTCATAATCATGACAGCCCTACTTGCAATATATTATCTTGCTTGTTTGTAGATAAAGCACTCTAATGACTTTCTTTGCTCAAATATTCTTATTGTGCTTTCACAGGAAACTGAAGATGGAACAAAGAGCGTATCAGTTGGCATTCTTTATGTTACGGACGATGACACCCGGGCAGCATCACCAGTGATCCAGAACATTGCTGTCGTACTGGAAGAGGTTGTTGTTTTGGAAGACATTCCCGATACCTCAAGTGCTGTGGCATACCTCTTTGGCATTCTTTATGCACTCAACTTTTCCTATCCCAAAGAACTCAGGTACACTTTTGACACAATTCAGAATGTTTTCATGGAGCTTGGGACTGGATGCACACAACGTGTGCTTTCTCTTAAAAACAAGATGTTAAACTAAAACAGTAAACAGTGTTGTGTCAATGGTCAGATGTTACAAAGACCTAATGCACAATTTGAGTACTAAATCTGATCAATGAGAGCGACTGTTTAGGCACAGTGTTCAGTTAAATGGGTAACACTTTATAATAACTACACACTATGAATCATTTGTTAAGCATTAGCAAATAGTTAGTTCATTATTTGTTAAGTATTAACTCTACATTAATAGACAATAGTAAGCACTTTATAAATACAGCTACAAATGCTGTATTCTTTAATTGTAATTAATTGTATTTTCATACTTTGTTAATGATCCATCTTTTCATTACTTAAGTATTACATTATTTACAAACCAGTTATTTAAGAATAGTTGGTGTTTTTTTTCAGATCATTCAAAATGTGCAAGTACATTATTAATAAACTATTCAAATTAACATTCATATATCTTATTTAGGCATAATAGTTAATTAATATGTTAATAAATGCTTTATTAAGTCAACTTCATCCAGTTTTGTCACCTAATCTAGTGAGGACTGTTTATGCTTTATAAATCCGTTGTAAATGACAATTAAAGGCTCTGTTATATTCTAAACAAGAAAAAAGAAAATAAACAACTTTATGCATTTCTATTCATTTGAAGACACACAAATGAAACTATCACATGAAAAATAAATATTTGCAACCTTATCTAAAATAAAATTACTGTGCAGTTAAAACTTTGCTAAACACTGAAATGTTGTATCATAATATATTGTTAAATTATTATATTGTAGTTTTATCCAATTTTATTCAGTTGTATTTATTGCTAATTGTATTTTGACACTCCTGTTATTTGACAATGTTTAAAGTTTACAGTATTTTAATTTTTTTAGATAAGATTGCAAACATATATTGTTCATTTAATATCAAGCCTTTAATTGTCATTTATAAGGAATTTATAAAGCATAAATAGTCCTCACTTTAGATTAGGTCACAAAACAGGATAAAGTTACGTTAATAAAGCATTTATTAACATACATAGTAAACATTACTATTTGCCTGAATAATAAAATATATAAATGTTCATTTGAACAGTTTATTAGTTGTTTACTAACTCATTCTGAATGATTCTAAAAGCCACCAACTACTCTTAAATACAAATGGTCTGTAAATAATGCAATACTGAATTTAGTAGTGAACAATTAATAAATATCAAAGTCTGAAAATACAGTCATTAAGCACATTATAAATGAGCTTATAACAGCATTTGTAGCTGTATTTATTAAGTGCTTACTAACGTCTAATAAATGTAAAGTTAATGCTTAACCGATTATGAATTAACTATTTGTTAATGCTTTGCTAATGATTCATAGTGTGTAGTTATTTTAAAGTGTTACCGTTAAAGGTTTTAAAATTAAAAGGTTTAGATTTTATTTGGATTTTGTCAAAAATCTCAAGCACTTAACTTTTGTTTTGGTTTGACTGTTTATGGAAACTGGTGTCCAAATCAACCTTTTTGTTTGTAATTTGTGCATAAAAGCATTCAAAGCAAATTTAGTTTGTGTTAAATGCAATGCTTAAATTGTTTATTTCTGTGCTACCATTACATTTTTAGGTTAAAATGTTAAAGCTAGCATATGTGCCTACAAATTAGCAGAAAAGTCTGCATACTGCAAAGTTTGTGATTTGGAGCCTTTTTTTTAATATTTACAAATGTTTGTGGATTGTGGAATTTCCTGAAGCTGAAGCTTGTTTATCTGTTGCTTTCAATGGAAATAAATTGAAGAAGTAAGTTTGTGTTTGTCATTTGTAAGTAGAATGATTAAAAACAAAGATATGCTAACTACTAATTACTTATTTTGCAACTTTGAAAAATAAATCATCCACTAAACAGAAAAAAATTTAATTGACTCAATAGCAGTAACTAAACAAGAATATCTTTATTAGTAAAATACAATAATCAACATTGCATGAATAAACAAAATTATGTTAGCTGAACAATATATTGTTCATGAGAAGAACTAACTAATTTATGTTAGCTGAACAAAATATTGTTACTGAGAAGAACTAACAAAATTATGTTAGCTGAACAAAATATTGTTAATGAGAAGAACTAACTAATTTATGTTAGCTGAACAAAATATTGTTAATGAGAAGAACTAACTAATTTATGTTAGCTGAACAAAATATTGTTAATGAGAAGAACTAACAATTATGTTAGCTGAACAAAATATTGTTAATGAGAAAGAACTAACTAATTTATGTTAGCTGAACAAAATATTGTTAATGAGAAGAACTAAAAAGCAGTTTGTTGAGACAACTCAAAGTTCTTACTGCATCAAGTTGCCTTATTTTTTTATGTTGTCGCAACAATTTATTTTTTACAGTGTGGGTATTTTGAGCTGAAACTTTACAGACACATTCTGGAGACACCAAAGGCTTATCTTACATCTTGTAAAAACTTGAACAACTTAAAAAATGTAGTTTGAAACCTCATTAACTCATTAAAATAAGTTAAAGCAGCAAAAATACTTGCTTTGCATTACTGTCATAATTTTTTTACAGCGTTTAATTAACTGTAAGCATCTATAAACTCTACTCTAAGATAATTTATGATATATATTATATCTCTTTTTAAATACAACTCTCTGTGAGCAAATGACAACTTTAAACATTTGAATACTGTATGCTCTTTACTTATTTACAGTTTCTTTTGTTATTCAGTCATGCTTTTTCTTCTGTAAGTACAGTATGCTATTAAGTCTTACTTTTCTTTTATACTTCTAACTGCACTTGACCATTTTGTTACAGTAGGTCTACAAAAGTCAATTCCGCAGGTGTGTCATTTACAGTAATGGTGCATATCTGCTGTTTTTCTGTGAGCACTTGAGCCCTGAAGCACCTCCCTATAGACCCATAGATGGTCAGGATTGTTTCTCCCTTCTTCACTTCTGACCAAAATGCATTTTAATAACAGCTGTAAACATAATATTCCATCGGATGTAATGTGCTTTGATAAATGCAGATATTTTAGTGAGATTTATTTCAATTTCATTCTGTGTACTGTAGTTTCAGAAGTAAACGCCCACTGGTATGAACAGTTTTGCATATGTAAAGATTTTCAGAGGTTTAAAAGTGCGGTTATCTGCCTATCAGTGTAAACTTCTGCATCTATGATTAACTTACTTAGATAGCTACTGTTAAGTTAAAGTGCATAAATAATGGGAAGCACTGAGTAAAAAGAACCGGTTAAATGATTTATTCACAAACATGGCCATCATGAGAATGCATTTTCATCCATAATTAAAACTAGATTTTTAAAACTTCAAAAAAAAGTATGCATTAAAAATACATTTAACTCCCCATTTTGCTACCTTTTTGCTATACATTTGGCTCAGTGCATTTTGAAATACACATTGAATTTTGCTACAAACATCCCACGGTGTATTGATAAAAATGCAATCCTACTTTTCTAAATGCAATTAGGGCAAATGACATTTAAATGAATATTCTGCTACCTTTTCTGCTTACACATGTGGCACACATCAATTATATTTGGGTATTACATTTTCAGTTTAATTTTGCAACCCTTAAAATTTTTGTAAAGCATTAAAATTTGCATGTCATTTAAATTTTAAACTGGTCAGAAACTATATATAGTGTAAGTTATATAATAAAATTTTTATTTTGCACCAAACTTTGCACATATGTCTTGGAAAACGCTAAATACAAATGCTTTACCATATTACTATTCAATATGAATATTAGCAAGGCAAGACAAGTTTATTTATAAAGCACATTGCATACACAATGGTAATTCAAAGTGCTTTGCATACAACAAGAATAAAAGAAACAAGAAAATAAAAACAACAAAGAATAAAAATGATTAAAAACAGATAAAAACATATTATCTGTCGGATAGCACATCTGATCATTTCTGGAAACTGATTCCATCAGTGGGGGGGCGTAATAGCTGAAGGCGGATTCACCCTGCTTTGACTGAACTCTTGGAATTTCAAATTTATTTGATTCTAATGATCTGAGTGATCTGTTAGGTTTGTATTCAGTAGGGATGTCCAGATCCGATCACGTGATCGGAAACCGGGCCCAATCACGCGGTTTCAGACTAGATCAGAATCGGTCGTTACCTCCCGATCAGGACTCGATTATACATGTGTGTATGTATGTATATATATATATATATATATTTATATATTTATTTATTTATTTATTTATTTTTTAACACATCTATAGTTATGCAGTGGCACAAAGTTAGACCTCTATCTTGACTTCACACAGAAACAGCAACGCATGCGACATGACATCACTTTGTTTCAGTGACCCTACTGGTTAATTGCCGGCAAAGTAGAACACGGAAGCATCTTGAAGCGAAAAGCGCAAGCATGTCTGTGGTCTGAAGGTATTATAAAGTAGATGACGACAACATTGCCATAGCAAACTGTGAGATATGTAAACTTGGGATTGCTTGCCGGGTGTTTTAAGCTGAGGCACTATTTGTTTTTATATTAGATATTTTTTATATTTACTGTTGCACTAAAGTCCAAAAGTGAAGAATTGATGTTATTTATTGCTTGATTGTTCAAGCTACCTCACAGAAGTAAGACCTTAACAGAGTTATTGAATGTTAAAATAAGGTGAATTAAATAAAAATAAGGAACATCCTGGATCTGTTTCCTCGCTCTTCTTTATTCTTTTTTTATGTATTATAAAATTATCGGATCGGGTTTTGGTATCGGTAGATACTCAAAATCAAATGACTCAGACTCAAACTCAAGAGCAAAAAAACTGATTGGGACATCCCTAGTATTCAGTGAGCATATCTGTAATGTATTGAGGTCCTAGGTCCTAAGTAATAATACTTTAAAATATATTCTGAATGTAACTGGGAGCCAGTGCAAAGATCTGAGGACAGGTGTGATGTGCTCTGATTTTCTGGTTCTGGTCAGTTTATTTAGCACAATAAAAAACAACCCAAGTTGACCAATGTGCTTCACAATAACTAAAAACCACAAACAACAAGAGTAAGTCAGACAAAAACAAGTAAAAAAATAAAATAAAAAATAAAAAAAATTTTTAGCTTTTACTTGCTCAAAAGCCAGTAAAAAATGAAATAAAACCCAGTTGACGTGGTAAAAGCTTTGTCAAACAAGAAAGTTTTTAACTTAGATTTAAAAACAATCAGTAGATTTAAAAACAAACAGGCATTGTTTAGCCATAATCATTTTTGCCTAGACTTAGGATTTTACAAAAGTCTCTGATTTGATCAGCGAACTGATTTAGGCTGATCGGCTTCAATATAAGCTGTTTTAAGTCTTACAACAAAGTTTTGAATTACTTACAGGATGTTTTTATAGCACGCTGACCTTTTATGTGTCAAAAGATCAAGGGAATTTAACACTGTCGGTATCTGGGATACCCCTCTTACAATTTATTTTCAACGTAAAGAACAGAAGGGCTTCTTTCTTTCTTTCTTTCTTTCTTTCTTTCTTTCTTTCTTTATTTCTTTCTTTCTTTCTTTCTTTCATTTTTTTCAGTAGTCAGGTCTCAGTGTAGTCAAATATACAGTTGCAGTCAAAATTATTAGCCCTCCTGTGATATTTCCCAAATTATGTTAACAGGGCAAATAATTGTTCACAGTATTTTCCTCAATATTTGTTTCTTCTCAGGAGAAAGTCCAGAGCTAGTTTAAACTTTTTTTTTAAAGCATTTAAAAACTATTATTAAAGGTGCTGTATGTATGTTTTGACTCTTCTAAAGCATTAAAATATCATAATATGTTTGCAGATATTTAAAGATGCTAACTCTTGTTTATTTGTTATTTTCAAGATCTGAGGTGAACGATCTGCTGCTGCATTCAGTAGTATGGCAATAAATGTCATGAATATTGGCATTCAAACTCACAATAATAGCATTCAACACTAAATAAAGCACATGTTGTCTACCTGAGGTGATTATTGTTAGTTTATCCTGCTGTTCAGCTGCAAGAAATAAAAGCTGTTTCTAAAAATATAAATTTCAAGTGTTAGTTAAACAAAAACGAATTTTATAATGTAAAATATTCATTCCATCGCATGCCATTGCTTTTAGTTAGAACACGATTTAAATCAGCCTTTAGGCTCAATAGTCAGGCATAGTCCCGTTGATGTCGTCAATCTGGCAACCTGCTCTTGCATGTGTTTTAAACCTGAATGCAATACCTAGTTCACCCACTAGGTGTCAAAACTTACATACTGCACCTTTAAGCGGTATTTTTTCTATTGTTTACCAGAACAAACTATGCTTATACAAAATATACAAAATATTATTTACTGTCATCATGGCAAAGATAAAAGAAATGAGTTATAGAAGTTAGTTATTAAAACTATTATGTTAGAAATGTGGTGAATTTTTTTTTTATCTCCATTAAACTATACTATATACAAGGGGGCTAATAATTCAGGAG
>LR812530.1:56904990-56923183 GCA_903798195.1 Danio kyathit | reverse complement strand
TCCAAGTAAGAACACATTAAATTAAAATTATTCTAAACATAATAGTTTTAGCCGACGCTGTGGCGCAGTAGGTAGTGATGTCCTTCACAGCAAGAAGGTCGCTGGTTCGAGCCTCGACTGGGTCAGTTGGCATTTCTGTGTGGAGTTTGCATGTTCTTCCCGCATGCACGTGGGTTTCCTCCGGGTGCTCTGGTTTCCCCCACAAGTCCAAAGACATGCGTTATAGGGGAATTGGGTAAGCTAAAATTATCCGTAGTGTATGTGTATGAATGAGAGTGTATGGGTATTTCCCAGTGATGGGTTGCAATTGGTAATAACTGATTTATTTTCTTATTGTCATGATGACAGCACGTAATATTAGACTAGATATTCATAAAGACACTAGTATTCAGCTTAAAGTGACATTTAAAGGCTTAACAAGGTTAAATAGGGTAAAGTTAGGGTAATTAGGCAAGTCATTGTATAACAGTGGTTTGTCCAAAACTAATATTGCTGAAGGGGGCTAATAATATTGATCTTAAAATGGCTTTAAAAACTGCTTTTATTCTAGCCGAAATAAAACAAATAAAACTTTCTCCTGAAGAAATACTGTGAAAACTTTCTTAATCCAAATGTAACCTGTATATTATATAAGGTGGGTTTGGTATGTTTTTCACTCAAAAGGTTGGATGCAGCAAAATCCCACACTGAACTCACACACAATTGCATTGATCTTGAAAGCGAGCGGTGTATCTGACACTGTGTTTGTGCTGTGTTTTGTGCAGGTGGATCATGCTAAAGTTCTTCATTATGTGGGCGCGGGTCTGGCCTTTCCTGCCAGTCTGCTGTTTGTGTGTGTGCAGACGCTGCTGTCGTACCGCGCATCAGAAACACACAGAGACGTGCAGATCGCTCACCTGCGGCTCATACTCACCGCTATGGCCTTCACTACACTCACGCTCAGTATCCTACAGGCCCGTAGCCAGCCTGGTGAAAGGGGGGGTTCTTTTTTCTCCAAAAGTGGACCTTTTTGCAGTTATACACCTCAGTTTCTGTTTAACTATGAGTTTAAATACTGCATTTAGTGACATTTTAAGCAGTACTTTTTTTGCTGGATTAGCTAGTCAGATGTCATCATAATTACACTTTTTGATGTACTAAAAATATTTCCTAAAAATTTGCAATAAAGAAAAATTTAAACAAGAATTTGTTTAAAATACAAATTTATTACATCATATATCATTAGGAAAAAATAGGTATCTGTTAAAGTTTCAAAATAAAAAAAACTGTAGCCTACTGTCATTTACTAGACAGAAAACAAACTGGCCAGCACATTCAACTGTCCTCAGTCACAATTTGGCCATTTCAATATAAAATAATCATTAAACATGATAATAATAATAATAATGAATTCTTCAGAGTTTTTCTAGCCTCTTTGGTAAAAAAAAAAGTACATTTGAAAATTCCTGGATATCAACAATAACCAAAATATATTCAAATTAATGTAATATGGTCCCCTTCTGGTGCTTAATTCACAGCTTTTTATTGCTCATTTTTATTTCAGGAATAAGGTCCAAGATTTAGAATAAAAGTTACGTGCATGTTTTCTCTGTTTAAAAACAATACAGTAGTGAAAGAAGACTTCTACATCAGATTATAGTCAACAGCCGACAGAGGATTCCATTTGGTCTTAAAGCCTTTTTCGATGGATTATTTTCACTATTTATGATGGCATAGCAGTCAAAATAGGACAAATGAGCTCATGTGGGACAAATTCTGGAGCTTTGTCAGTGAGGGGTGGGTCTTCCGAACCCCACCCTGGCTACAGGCCTGAAAAGTTAGAGCACATGTTTTCTGCTTATAGTAAACATGTTTTAATAGAATTTTGGCTATTTCTGGCTCAGGTCAGATTTTCTCCAGGTCATAATTTATTTTATTTTTATTAATTTTGTCTAAAAAATAATTAGACCTGTCCCGTTTCATCTGGAATGCATCCCAGATCACCTTCTGAAGTGGTTTGAGCGATCAGACTTATATTCGATCAGAATAAAACGAATGAAGTGACCAAACAGCCTCAAAAACACAGACGGGACGGGATTAGCGCCTTTTACTGTGAAATGACATCTGACAGCTGAGGACTCTGCTTGCCATTAAAGCCTTCGTCGGACAGTTATTTTAAAAAAATAATGGCAAAAATAGGGAAAGGGAGGTCATGTGCTGGACAAGTCAATAAATATACAGGACGTTCCGGCTAATCAGCCTTTAATGCAGCCAGTTAGTCTAGAATCTCATGGATAGGGACAGATTTTCATCTGTCAGGAAGTAAGTAACGTTAGCCTTACACTGTTTGGCAGTCTTTTTGAACATATGTTCAATATTTTGCGATAATGAGGCCGCTGCCTGCCTTTTCTGCCACTCTTCTCTCAGTATGGATGTCGCATCAAAGATTCAAATGTTACCGCTCAGTGGGTTTTATCACGGGACTCTTGTCACATTATTGTGGCTTTAAGGCTCAATGGGATTCCAATTACTGGCCATAGTTATTTAAATGTACACTTTATTACAATATATATTAAATATAAATGTATTATATTAATTATATAATAATTTATATAATCCGGGGGGTTCATTCTAACTACCCGAACCCTCCCTGGCTACGGGCATGTCCTACACTCTCTGCATGGCCAGGGTTGCCAGGTCCAAAACTCTAAAAAAATTACTTTTGCTGCTTGTTCAAAGCACTTATTTAAAAGGAGATGATCAAAACAAATGTAAAGTTTGTGTGCACCAGCTTAATTGTTTTATGTTCAATCCACTTAAATTTGTAAAAATAAGTTAACTTAATCGATTTGTGTTAGGACAACATGAAGGAACTGTGTGAAACCCAACATTTTTTACAGTGAACAAAACTAGCCCAATGGCCACTCAAACAAGCCCAATCACTAAACTCCATATATGCCATTACTATTGGGGTTAGGGTGGGGGAGACATTAATAAAATACAATTTAATGAATAATATGAACAATACTCTACAGATTTACAGATATTTTCCCCAAATGTAATTGTAATGAGATTTAGCTACTCATGTTTACATTTAATACATGTTTAAGTTGCATGTGTTTAAGCCCTCAGCCCTGTCTGATGCGGTGCAGTTGTTCCTTAACCTTCTGTCTGCAGGCGGTGTGTTTTTCATCCAGGAGAGTTTCGTTCTCCAGCATGCGGCCGCCATACTGGAGTGGATATTTGCCATCATCGTGCTGGTTTTTTACAGCTCATTCTCGCTGGAGTTTGGCTCCATTTCTTCAGAAACACTCGCAGCAATGATGACCAAACAAGACGGAGCCACTGAGGAGGGACGCAAACTGGAGAAAGTCTAGAAAAGAGCTGTAAACATCAGCCTTTTTGCTGCCGTTATACTGCAAAACATCTTACTTAGAGACACTGGAACACAAAACAGACCAATCACAGACACTGGAACACAAAAACAGACCAATCACAGACACTGGAACACAAAACAGACCAATCACAGACACTGGAACACAAAACAGACCAATCACAGACACTGGAACACAAAACAGACCAATCACAGACACTGCAACACAAAACAGACCAATCACAGACACTGCAATTTAAAACAGACCAATCACAGAAACTGCAACTCAAAACAGACCAATCACAGACACTGGAACACAAAACAGACCAATCACAGACACTGCAATTTAAAACAGACCAATCACAGAAACTGCAACTCAAAACAGACCAATCACAGACACTGGAACACAAAACAGACCAATCACAGACACTGGAACACAAAACAGACCAATCACAGACACTGGAACACAAAACAGACCAATCACAGACACTGGAACACAAAACAGACCAATCACAGACACTGGAACACAAAACAGACCAATCACAGACACTGGAACACAAAACAGACCAATCACAGACACTGGAACACAAAACAGACCAATCACAGACACTGGAACACAAAACAGACTAATCACAGACACTGGAACACAAAACAGACCAATCACAGACACTGGAACACAAAACAGACTAATCACAGACACTGGAACACAAAACAGACCAATCACAGACACTGGAACACAAAAACAGACCAATCACAGACACTGGAACACAAAACAGACTAATCACAGACACTGGAAAACAAAACAGACCAATCACAGACACTGGAACACAAAACAGACCAATCACAAGCATTGGAACCTAATTTATACTCTCTCTCCAGCGGTTCCAAGTATCTTTTTTTCCTGTTGAACACAAAAGAAGATATTTTGAAGAATGTTGGAAATTGATAACCATTAAAATGCATAATAGGAAAAACAGACACTATCGCTGAATAGTAACTGCCATGAATAATAGAAAAAAATTTATTTTTGGGTGAACTGTCCCTTTAAGAGCAGATCATTGATTATGGGAAGTTTTCCTGCACTAAATAGAAAATAAAGGAGCAGTTCTGACTTTTTATCTCTCAGTTTGTTTGTTTCATTTCTTCACGCAGATGTCATTAATTACTGAAATCATAAAGCACATTTAATTGTTTGCCTGTTCACTTCACATTGATATTCTTCTGTTCCTTTAGCGGCTATAATGAACCGGAGGTCTGTAAACTTGTTCTTGTTTTTTATTGAAAAAATACTTGAAAAACATTAACAACGGTGACATGATGGCTCAGTGGTCAACACTGTGGCCTCACAGCAAGAAGGTCTCTGGTTCGAGTCCCGGCTGGGTCAGTTAGTGTTTCTGTGTGGAGTTTGCATGTTCTCGCCGTGTTGGTGTGGGTTTCCTCCGGGTGCTCCGGTTTCCCCCACAGTCCAAACACATGCGCTATAGGGCAATTGATCAACTAAATTGGCCGTAGTGTATATGAGTGAGCGTGAATGAGTGTGTATGGGTGTTTTCCAATACTGGGTTGCAGCTGGAAGGGGATCCACTGCGTAAAACATATGCTGGAACTGTGGTGACCCCTGATGAATAAATGGACTAAGCCGAAGGAAAATGAATGAATGAATGAATAAACATTAACAACAAATGTCATCAATCAAACAACAGACGGGGTTCTTCAGGCTTTTAGCCCAAATAGAGTCATTCTTCTTGTTGCTTTTAAGTTTCAATAGACTAAAAGTACATTTTCAATTTTAAGTCTTAAAAAAAACAAATTATGTGTAAATATAAAATGTAGTTATTAACAAAAAATTAGGTTTATGAGATAAATATTGCTTTAATTTAAATTCATGGATGTCTGCCGACAGGTGGCGCTGTGAGACCGTTTTGCTGTAAATCCTATGAGACATTGGACGTTTTAAGACAGGGGTGTCCAAACTCGCTCCTGGAGGGCCGGTGTCCTGCTGAGTTTAGCTCCAACTTGCTTCAACACATCTGTCAGGAAGTTTCTAGTATCTAGTAAGAGCTTGATTAGCTGTTTCAGGTGTGTTTGATTAGGGTTAGAGCTAAACTTTCCAGGACACCGGCCCTCCAGGACTGAGTTTGGACACCCCTGGTATATAACATATAGACCTTTTTCTTAGAACACAAAATTAACTATTATGCTTTGCGTGTATGCACATAGAGGATGCCAAGATATGCATCCAGTCAGCAGCTGATGCGTATAAACCAGGGGTGTCAAAACCCGGTCCTGGAGGGCCGGTGTCCTGCTGAGTTTAGTTCCAACTTGCTTTAACACAGCTGCCAGGAAGTTTCTAGTATATATAGTAAGAGCTTGATTAGCTGGTTCAGGTGTGTTTAATTAGGGTTGGAGCTAAACTCTCCAGGACACCGGCCCTCCAGGACCGAGTTTGGACACCCCTGTTTTAAGATGATAATATTTCAAATGTGCTAATCTTTTTTAAGGATGTTAAACCCTAAACAATTTTTTTTAAACTAGATTTTTAATTAACAATATTAAATGGTAATTATAAATGTTGTAATGTGAATGTTATGTTAATTATTCATAGAGCTTTTAAAGGGTTAGTTTAGTTAACTCAAAATTACAATTTACTCACGTTGTTCTCAACCTTTAAGACATTTTTGAACACAAAAGGAGATATTTGAAAAATGTTAAAATCAATAGTCATTGCCTTGGGATTAATCTTAAGGGAAAATACTTTCAATGATTTTCCTATATTCCTATAAAAATATACTCTTTTTACATAAATACAATATATTGATTTGAATTTTTCTTTTTGGCTGAAATATCCCGTTAAACTCATGCATCAAATTCACCTTTAATTCACACTCTTTTGTTTTCAGGTGTGTTTTAATGAATGTTCCAGCATACTGTAGTATTAACTAATGTGTTCATGCGAACCAATAAATACTTTAGTATACTTTAGATTTTACTACAGTAAACTGTTGTGTATTGTAGTATAATATACCTTATAGTTGTAGAAAACTACAGTATTGAGTTATTTGTTCATATTACTATAGTGGTTATGTTACCATAGCAACTGTAGAATCAAATAAAATCAAATCACTATTATTGTCACATCAGCAGCAGCACGTGTGCTATGATGAGTGAAAAGCTTAGCAGATCAATTACTATAGTTGTGTTACCATAGCAACTGTAGAATCACCACAACAGATCAATTACTATAGTTGTTGTGTTACCATAGCAACTGTAGAATCACCACAACAGATCAATTACTATAGTTGTGTTACCATAGCAACTGTAGAATCACCACAACAGATCAATTACTATAGTTGTTGTGTTACCATAGCAACTGTAGAATCACCACAACAGATCAATTACTATAGTTGTTGTGTTACCATAGCAACTGTAGAATCACCACAACAGATCAATTACTATAGTTGTTATGTTACCATAGCAACTGTTGAATCAAATCAAATCACTATTATTGTCACATCAGCAGCAGCACGTGTGCTATGATGAGTGAAAAGCTTAGCAGATCAATTACTATAGTTGTGTTACCATAGCAACTGTAGAATCACCACAACAGATCAATTACTATAGTTGTTGTGTTACCATAGCAACTGTAGAATCACCACAACAGATCAATTACTATAGTTGTGTTACCATAGCAACTGTAGAATCACCACAACAGATCAATTAGTATAGTTGTTGTGTTACCATAGCAACTGTAGAATCACCACAACAGATCAATTACTATAGTTGTTGTGTTACCATAGCAACTGTAGAATCACCACAACAGATCAATTACTGTAGTTGTTGTTACCATAGCAACTGTAGAACACCACAACAGATCAATTACTGTAGTTGTTGTGTTACCATAGCAACTGTAGAACACCACAACAGATCAATTACTATAGTTGTTACCATAGCAACTGTAGAATCACCACAACAGATCAATTACTATAGTTGTTGTGTTACCATAGCAACTGTAGAATCACCACAACAGATCAATTACTGTAGTTGTTGTGTTACCATAGCAACTGTAGAATCACCACAACAGATCAATTACTACAGTTGTTGTGTTACCATAGCAACTGTAGAATCACCACAACATATCAATTGCTATAGGGGTTGTGTTACCATAGCAACTGTAGAATCCCCACAACAGATCAATTACTGTAGTTGTTGTGTTACCATAGTAACTGTAGAATCACCACAACAGATCAATTACTGTAGTTGTTGTGTTACCATAGCAACTGTAGAATCACCACAACAGATCAATTACTACAGTTGTTGTGTTACCATAGCAACTGTAGAATCACCACAACATATCAATTGCTATAGGGGTTGTGTTACCATAGCAACTGTAGAATCCCCACAACAGATCAATTACTGTAGTTGTTGTGTTACCATAGCAACTGTAGAATCACCACAACAGATCAATTACTGTAGTTGTTGTGTTACCATAGCAACTGTAGAATCACCACAACAGATCAATTACTTTAGTTGTTGTGTTACCATAGCAACTGTAGAATCACCACAACAGATCAATTACTGTAGTTGTTGTGTTACCATAGTAACTGTAGAATCACCACAACAGATCAATTACTGTAGTTGTTGTGTTACCATAGCGACTGTAGAATCACCACAACAGATCAATTACTGTAGTTGTTGTGTTACCATAGCAACTGTAGAATCCCCACAACAGATCAATTACTGTAGTTGTTGTGTTACCATAGCAACTGTAGAATCAGCACAACAGATCAATTACTTTAGTTGTTGTGTTACCATAGCAACTGTAGAATCACCACAACAGATCAATTACTGTAGTTGTTGTGTTACCATAGTAACTGTAGAATCACCACAACAGATCAATTACTGTAGTTGTTGTGTTACCATAGCGACTGTAGAATCACCACAACAGATCAATTACTGTAGTTGTTGTGTTACCATAGCAACTGTAGAATCACCACAACAGATCAATTACTGTAGTTGTTGTGTTACCATAGCGACTGTAGAATCACCACAACAGATCAATTGCTATAGGGGTTGTGTTACCATAGCAACTGTAGAATTAGAACAAATACTACACTCAAGTACTTTACTACTGTATAGTATGGTTAAATACACTACAGTGTTTACTATAAATTACTATAGTATTTTTAGGTCGGAGCAGAATGTGATTTCATTTAAAGTCATGATCCGTGTAAAAAATAAAAAATAAAAAAGAAGGATACTTAGCAACTTAATGGACTGACACCCCAAAACAACAAAATTGAAATGGTCAGACAAGCTGAAAAAGTTTTATTCCCAATCTACACCTGTATTTAGCGTTTGTGGACACAAACATATGAAGCAGACAGATCATGTGATCCAGAGATGTTAAATCATAAGGTTTGAGTCTCCGCAGCAGTGAATGCGCTATGATATAGTGTGTTTATGGCGTGTGTGGAGATTAAGCGAGCTTTAGTTGAGTTAACGTCTCGATAACAGGATGTTTCGTCTCATTAATGTGCGTTTATCCTCCGTCACTGCTGAGTAATGATTTACAGTAAATGTGTTGTAAAACTGAGGCCGGTTATCATGGTGTGTGTCACTGCTGTTGATTCTGTGAAAGCCGTGCAGGTCTTGTTTGATTTGGATTCCAGCTCTGTGCAAATACAGTGTGGAGGATGGAGAAAGAGTGTGTTGTGAGCAAATAATGGCAGTGTATTGGGGGATGTGTGTGTGTGTGTGTGTGTGTGTGTGTGTGTGTGTGTGTGTGTGTGTGTGTGTGTGTGTGTGTGCACAGTAAAAATGTGTTGCTCACTTACATCCATAAGTTGAACCAATTTAACTTTAAACGTCATTTTACTTTACATCAGTTAAGCTGTCTTAAAATATCAAGTTATATAATTTGTTTACCCTAAAAGAATTAAACCTGATAAACTTACTAAAATAAGTTAAAGTAACAAATGAGAGTGTATGGGTGAATGAGTTTGTATGGGTGTTTCCCAGTACTGGGTTGCAGCTTGAAGGGAATCCGCTGTGTAAAACATATGCTGGAATAGTTGGCGGTGACCACTGATGAATAAAGAGACTAAGCTGAAGGAAAATGAGCTGAGCAGATGCTGTGGTGGTCATGGAGGAGTGGGGTGCAACACATTCATTCCTGTTAGACCCCAGTAACAGACTGTCACGGTTACACAAGGAAGGTTACCTTTTAAGGGGTTTATTCAAAACAACCTACACTCAAAAAAATATTTTTGTACTTGTTCTAACTCATCATTCATTCATTTTCTTTTCAGCTTAGTCCCTTTATTAATCCGGGGTTGCCACAGCGGAATGAACCGCCAACTTATCCAGCACATGTTTTACACAGCAGATGCCCTTCCAGCTGCAACCCATCACTTGGAAACATTCTCATTCACACTCATACACTACGGACAATTTAGCCTACCCAATTCACCTGTACCGCATCTGTTTGGACTGTGGGGGAAACCGGAGCACCCGGAGGAAACCCACACCAACACGGGGAGAACATGCAAACTCCACACAGAAACACCAACGGACCCAGCCGGGACCAACCAGCAATCGTCTTGCTGTGAGGTGATCGTGCTAACCACTGCGCCACCGTGACGCCCATAATGCATACTTTTCAATTTCAAAATTGTATTTAATGTAGATGTTTTGTCATGCATTAATACATTCTTTTCTGTATTATTATTGTCCATTATTTGTATTTTCTTTCAGCCAGAGCTACTTGGATTCAAGTTTGATGTCCTGATTGGTGGTCATGACCCAGACACCTGCAGCCTGTGCGTGTGTGTGAGTGTGCGTGAGTGTGTGTGTGTGTGTTTCGGCTGGTGTTTTACTTAATGTCGTTACTGAAGGACACCAATCCTTTCCAGCAGATTAAGGTCAGTGTGTGAGGAGTCAGTGGCATATGTTAGTGTTTAAGCTTTAGTTAGTGTGTGTGGCGCTGAGGTTATCCTCCCTCCTGAAGACTTACGCCACTGATATCTGATTTAGTGGAGGTGATGAACGCACTGATGAAGCAGAAGAGAGAGAGAGAAAGAGAGAGCAGGAAACTGGGGTTTGTGCATAACTCAGTTACAGTTTTATTCAACTGCTTACATTTTGTAAGTCAGAGTGCAGCGTTGGGCGTCACGGTGGCGCAGTGGGGAGCACAATTGCCTCACAGCAAGAAGGTCTCTGGTTTGAGTCCCGGCTGGGTCAGTGTGTGTTTCTGTGTGGAGTTTGCATGTTCTCCCCGTGTTGGTGTGGGTTTCCTCCGGGTGCTTCGGTTTCCCCCACAGTCCAAACACATGCACTATAGAGGAATTGATCAACTAAACTGGCCATAGTGTATGAGTGTGTGTGTGTGTGTGTGTGTGTGTGAATGAGTGTGTATGGGTGTTTCCCATTACTGGGTTGCAGCTGTAAAGGTATCCGTTGTGTAAAACATATGCTGGAATAGTTGGTGGTTCATTCCGCTGTGGCGACCCCTGATGAATAAAAGGACTAAGCTGAAGGAAAATGAATGAATGAATGAATGAATGTATGAATGAATGAATGAGTGCAGCGTTTCGGAGTGTAAGGAGTGAACACACATCCACACACTGATGAAGACACTGATTATTGTTCAGCAGCAGAAGCTTCTGCCGTCTGTGTGGTTTCTGAAAGGTCTGACTGCAGATAAGGCTTTAGCATGTTATCAGTGTGTGTGTGTGTGTGTGTGTGTGTGTGTGTGTGTGTGTGCGTGTGTGTGTGTGTGTGTGTGTGTTTATCTGCATGCCGTAGAGTATGTGATATCAGCAGCCAGTCAGAGGGCAGCATGAGGAGCACAAGAGGAAGTCATCAGATTGTGTTTCCTGTGGTGTGTGTGTGTGTGTGTGTGTGTGTGTGTGTGTGTGTGTGTGTGTGTACTTTGTCACACATTAGCGTTCAGCACACCTGCATATGATAATATTCATCATCATGGCATTGATGTTCTGCAATCTGTGAGATGATCAGGCTATAAATAACCCTGAGGAGGAAACATGAGTGTGTGTGAGAGAGAGTGCCTTTGAGTGTGTTTGTATATGTGTGTGTGTGTATATATATATATATATATATAAAATCATGTATTTTATTGATTGTGTGTGTGTGTATGTGTCTGTACAAGTATTTCTCTGTGAGTGTGTGTTTGTGTCTATCTGTGGGTGTGTGTGTGTATGTGTTTATGTATGTATGTGAGTGTGTTTGAGTCTGTGTGTATATATGCGTGTGCGTATGTATATATGCGTGTGTGCATGTGCACTGGTGTATATGTGTAAGTGTGTGTGTATATGTGTTTGTATGTACTGTATGTATGCATGTGTGTGTGTATATGTTTGTTCATGAATGTGTGCGGTTGAGTATGTGTGTGTGTATAACTGTATGTGTGTGTGTGTGTGTGTGTGTGTGTGTGTATAACTGTATGTGTGTGTGTGTGTGTGTGTGTGTGTGTGTGTGTGTGTGTGTGTGTGTACAAGTATTTCTCTGTGAGTGTGTTTGTGTCTATCTCTGTTTGTGTGTACAAAACATCAATGTGTGTGTGTGTGTCTGTGTGTGTGTGTGTAGGAAACATCAATGTGTGTGTGTGTGTGTGTGTGTGTGTGCATGCGTGCGTGCGTGCGTGTGTGTGTGTGTGTGTGTGTTTATGTATGTATGTGAGTGTGTTTGAATCTGTGTGTATATACTGTATGTGTGTGCGTATGTATATATGCGTGTGTGCATGTGCGCTGGTGTATATGTGTAAGTGTGTGTGTATGTGTTTGTATGTACTGTATGTATGCATGTGTGTGTGTATATGTTTGTCCGTGTATATCTCTGTGTGTGTGTACAAGTATTTCTCTGTGAGTGTCTGTTTGTGTTTATCTGTGTGTGTGTGTGTGTGTGTGTGTGTGTGTGTGTGCGTGTGTGTGTACAAAACATCAATGTGTGTGCTTGTGTGTGTGTGTGTGTGTGTATATATATATATATATATATATATATGTATCTGTGTGTGTGTTGTGAATTTGTGTATGTGTGTGTGAGTGTGTGTGCATATGTGTATGTGAGTGTGTTTGAATCTAGGTGTGTATATATGCGTGTGTGCATGTGCGCTGGTGTACATGTGTAAGTGTGTGTGTATATGTGTTTGTATGTACTGTATGTATGCATGTGTGTATATGTTTGTCCAAGTGTGTGTGTGTGTGTGTGTGTACAAGTATTTCTCTGTGAGTGTGTGTTTGTGTTTATCTGTGTGTGCGTCTAGGAAACATCAATGTGTGTGTGTATGTATATATGTATTTGTGAGCGTGTGTGCTTGTGCATTTGTGTATGTGTGTGTTTACATGTGTGTGTGTGTGTGTGTGTGTGTGTGTAGGCGTGTGTGCACGCTTAAGTATGTGTGTGTGTGTTTGCGTGTGTTTGTGTATGTATCTGAGTGCGTTTGAATGTGTGTGTGTGTGTGTGTGTGTGCGTTTTGTATATGTGTGTTTGTATGCACTGTGCTTATGTGTGTGTGTGTGTGTGTGTGTGTGTGTGTGTGTGTGTGTGTGCGTGCGTGCGAGTAATGTTTCATTAATTGATTGAGATCATGTGATTTGATTGGCTGTTTCTGTTTCATGTTTAAATCTGCTTGGCCACACCTGAGCACAAACACACACACACACACACACACACCTGTCCTTCTAAAGGTGGAGCTGCATATGCAAATCATATGTTAATCTGCACCAGCCAAGACATTTAAAGGGCCAGTTCATGCTAAACTGAACATTATGTGAATTCAGTTATGTAACCGCTCAGGTTTGAGCCCAAATGGCAGCGATTTGAGACGTCTCGTATCTTCAGACGTCTGGACGAAGGTTCTGGGCGGGTGTGTGTGTGTGTGTCCATAAATCCCCAGGGCTGTGTGTGTGTGTGTATTTGCATATGTGAAGATAGCAGAAAGGCTGCATGTGCAGATAAGTGGAGACAGGCAGAAATCAATGCAGATGCTGACCTTTAACACAACTCCTGACCCTCATTGTTGTCTCACACACACACACACACACACACACATGCATCCATACATATACACCATGCACACACACAACACTGTCTCATCTCACATATGTAACAGAAGAACTTGCATGAAAATTATAAGCTATATATATATATATATTTGCATAATTTAACTTTGGTTAGTGTGTGTGTGTGTGTGTGTGTGTGTGTGTGTGTGTGTGTGTGGTGTGTGTGTGTGTGTGTGTGTGTGTGTGTGTGTGTGTGTGTATGTGTGTATTTTTTGAGTGTGTGTGTGTGTGTGTGTGTGTGTGTGTGTCTATGTATATGTGTGTGTGACTGCTTTTTGTGTGTGTGAGCGACTTTCTTTTGACTTTGTGTGTGAGAGATCAAGATATCATAAATGTGTGTGTGTGTGTGCGTGCGTGCGTGCGTGCGTGTGTGTGTGTGTGTGTGTGTGTGTGTGTGACGTCACCGCTCTCAGTCGGGCTGCTGCTGCCGCGGATCTCAAACATGTTCTTTGTTACTATGAGTTTTACACCGGAGACCCGCAAGACACGGAGCCGGAGCTCACATCAGGATCAGCAACTCTACACACATAATACACAATAATAATAATAGATATTACTGAGACACTATTGTGATTTTTAGTAATAGTTGGAATTGTTTTAATTATAGCTATTTTAATTTTTAGTCATATAGTTGTGTTTATACGTATTTAATTAGTTGTTTGTTTTAATTTGTTTGTTTAAACAAATCAAAATTGTAGTTTGGATATTTTTAGTACATTAATTATATGAGAATAAACAATAATTTCTGTGCAAATTGCTGAAATACTCTTGTTAAATATTTAATTTCAATTTCAATGTTTATATACATATATATATTTTTATTTTTTTTATTTTTTTTTTATTTTGCATAATTCATGGGTGTGTGTGTGAGTGTACACACAATATTGAAGTAATCAATACCTTAATTGTGCAAATAAGCACTTGGACACTTTTGTTTGTGGTTTTGCAATCATTGCACATTATGTTTTACTATTAATATGTCTCAATGTGTCACTTATGATAATTAGTTATAGTAAAACACGATATTAAATGATTGATGCTGTAATAAAATCATTGTTTGTACGCACCACATTTATGTTTAATATCAACACATAAGATGGAACATTCAATAGCAGCTGGTGAATGTGTGTGTATGTAGGTTACTGTGGTAAAACAGCAGCTACACTTGCACAATCTGGGTCATTATACACTCAACAACCCAGAAGTATTTGGCCTGGATCTATTAGCCCAAAAGTAGTAATATTTGCACTGTGATCCTCAGTGTTTTGTTAGATTAGTACTGACTAATCTAATGTGTCTGCACTCATATATTACTGTAAAGCATCCTGGAGAGGACATTACTGTAACAGAGAGATCTGTGGTCTGTGAGGAGTCAACTCACTCATGTATTTCTGAGTATATTAAATAAATTAATTAAATAAATAACTAAATAGGCAACCCAGTGGCGCAGTAGGTAGTGCTGTCGCCTCACAGCAAGAACGTCGCTGGGTCGCAGGTTCGAACCTCGGCTGGGCTGGGTCAGTTGGCGTTTCTGTGTGGAGTTTGCATGTTCTCCCTGCGTTCGCGTGGGTTTCCTCCGGGTGCTCCGGTTTCCCCCACAGTCCAAAGACATGCAGTACAGGTGAATTGGGTAGGCTAAATTGTCCATAGTGTATGAGTGTGAATGTGTGTGTGGAAGTTCCCAGAGATGGGTTGCGGCTGGAAGGGCATCCGCTGCGTAAAATCGTGCTGGATAAGTTGGCGGTTCATTCCGCTGTGGCGACCCCGCAAGGGACAAAGCCGACAAGAAAATGAATGAATGAATGAATAACTAAATAAACTAAATAAATGAATAAAATGAGCTAAATACATGAATAAACTAAATAAATAAAATTAACAATTAAAGAAACGAAATATACTAAATAAATAAATACAATGAATAAATAAACATACAAATAGTTAATAAATTAACTAAATAAATAAAGCAAATAACAATAAATAAACCAAATAAATAAAATAAATAAATAAATAAAAATAAATAAATACATAAATAAATAAACAAAATACAGTCATTCATTCATTCTTTTTCTTTTCGGCTTAGTCCCTTTATTAATCAGGGGTCACCACAGCGGAATGAACCGCCAACTTATGCAGCATATATTTTACACAGCGGATGCTCTTCCAGCTGCAACCCATCACTGGAAAACACCCATAAATAAAATAAATGAAATAAAATAAATAAATAAACACAATTAATAAACTAACAAATAGTATAAATACATTAAATATATAATCAAGCAAAATAAATAAATAAACTGAATAAATAAACAAACAAACGCATTAGGTTTGTGTGTCCGCCAGAATCCCGGATCCAACGCTCCGCTCCGGGTTTTGTGATCAGCGGATCTGTGTGTAATGTGACTCTGGATCATGAAGCAGCACTACAGACTCCTGCAGCAGCAGCACCGGACACCGGCACTCTTCCACCGGCGGGATTTACCCGGTAAGAGCTCTTCAACTTCCTCCAGCCGCGTTAATAAGGCTTTAATGCTGGTTTCTGGATCCACTTTAGAGTTTGTGTATCTTCATCCCGCGGGAACGGACCGGGACTCCCGTGCACGCGCTCCCAGCGATCCGACGGTGCGCGCTCCTGCATTTCTTTAATTATAATTAATGTGTATATGTAATTGCATATGCTGAATATTTAACAAAATTGTGCAATTATGAAAGCCACATCATAACAAAATAAAAAAAATATATACAATAACAGTTTAAATAAAATAGAATAAAAATAATTAGGCTATAAACAAATAAACAAGAAGATTAATACATTAATATAAGTTTAGTTGTTTGAGTAAATATTCATAATTATTGTTGCTTTTGGACTTGAAAGTCATTTAATATAAATATTAGCCTATAAATACATATTTAAATATTCAATCGCGATCGCAGTGATTCGGGTTATTAATTAATTTCTGATGATTAATTGCTTCAAATAAATTAATTTGTCTTTGGAGAAGTTACTGCTTCTCTTCGAGAGTTTCACACATATGGCTGAGTTTATTTCATTCCTGAATTTCCGCATGTTTTGCTGCGTTTGTTTATTGTTTACGTTCATAATTGAAGTCCTTTAATCACTTTTATTGTCACATCATCAGCAGCACGTGTGTTATGATGAGTGAAAAGCTTCGATATATTATTATTTAAAAGCTTAAAATATATTAATTTAATCTACATTTAACATTAACATTTTAATTTACATTTATCCTTTAACTTACTAAAAATATATATTAATTTAATGGTGTAATTCGAATTTATAAGTGTATAAATATTATAATGCTTAGTTTCATTTACACAAAAGTGTGCGTATTGTACGTTTTTGATATTCGCTTTAACTTACTAGTTATACAAATATTATATAAATACTAGTCATAAAAATTTCCCGGTGATGGGTTGCAGCTGGAAGGGCATCCGCTGCGTAAATCATATGCTGGATAAGTTGTCGGTTCATTCCGCTGTGGCGACCCCAGATTAATAAAGAAACTAAGCCGAAAAGAAAATGAATGAATGAAAAATATAATAATTTATCAGTCTAAGGTTATTCTTAAAGGGACAGCGCACACAAACATCTTTAGTTTTATTTACATAATAAAGTGTTTTGTTTTACATGTGACTTTTAATATTGTCTTAAACTTACTAGTAAATTAATTCTGTTCCTTTATTAGTGTAAACCATTAATCCAAATGGATAAGTGTGTCCTTAAAGTGACAGTGCACACAAAGATCATTGCTTATTCAATGATGTGATCTATAAGTATCCCTATATCCTTAAAGGGACAGCGCACACAGACATCTTCAGCTTAATTTAAATAATAAAGTGTGTTTATTTTACATGTGACATTGGATATTTGCTTGAACCTGCTTGCTATAAAAGTGTTATATTAATTTATTGATGTAAACTTTAATTTAAATTTCTAAGTGTGTCCTCCTTAAAGGGACAGTGCACACATAAATCAGTGTTTATGTAATGATGTGGCTCTACAGTAGTATTTGTCTTCTGTATTTGTTCATCACTATTATATTTATTACATATGATAATAATCAGTGTTGAGTGTTTCTCACATGATGCGACAGAGACGTCAGTAATCGAGTTATTGAGCATCAAAACCAAAGATATGTGTGTGTGTGTGTGTGTGTGTTTGAAGATGTTGCTGTGTGTATAACAGTGTGCTCTTACACATGTGTGACAGATTTTGTGTGCGTATGTGTGTGTGTGTGTGTATCATTGCTTAGCCTGTGTATCCTCTCTGTAACTGCAGTGGACTTTACGCCACTCCTCTACACTGAGTTTGGTAACGATGTGTGTGTGTGTGTGTGTGTGTGTGTGTGTGTGTGTGTATGTGTGTGTTTGTTCTGTTCTTTATGCATAATTAAAAATGGACTCTGAGTTGCTTCTGAGTAAAGTGTGTTTCACTCCAAGAAACCCACTGATGTATGAGACGGCAAGTGTGTGTGTGTGTGTGTGTGTGTGTGTGTGTGTGTGTGTGTGTGTGTCTCCAGAAGAAAAAGAGAAACTGCGTGTGTATGTGTTTATAGCCTCTGAGTGTGTGTGTGCGTGCGTGCGTGTGTGTGTGTGTGTGTGTGTGTCTGTATATATATGTGTGTGTGTGTGTGTGTGATTGTGTACATTTTTTGTGTGTGTGTGTGTGTGTGTGTGTGTGTGTGTCTGTATATAAATAAATATATATATACTGTATATGTGTGTGTACATGTATGTGTTTGTG
>LR812530.1:56888798-56904890 GCA_903798195.1 Danio kyathit | reverse complement strand
TGTTCGCTGTTAATTCATGTTAACTAATAATACACCATTATTGGAAAGCAGGGGTCTCTAACTCGCGGGCCAAATGCGGGCTGCAGGACAATAGTTTGTGGCCCCCGCCTTCATTTGAAAGTTTAATGTCAGTGCGGCCCGCGAGTCTGACATGCGATGAATTTTACAGTGTTGTGTGTGGAGCTGACAAACCGACCAATCACGGTGGGGTATATGGCTCTTGGGGGCGGGACATCGGCTAGACTTCATGCAGGCAGAGAAACATTTGTGTAAGTTACAGCAGCGTTGAGTGTTTTTTTCCATGCCTGCTGGCTGCCTCGTTTCTATTGGGCACACGAGGACATTCGTCCCAGCACGCTTCATTCACAACACTTCAAAACAGTTTTTGAAGTTTCTGCCCAGCGGGACATTATACGTAGATAAATGTATGGAAATCAGTGCTTCATCTGAGCCGGCTCTTGCCCGATTCTGTTACGGAAAATGTCAGATATTCGTGTTCTGCTTTCCTGTATTTATTTTAATGGATTTGGCATTAACTTGTGCGCAGTGAATACCTGCACTTATGTGTGTATGTGTGTGGGGGGAGAGAGAGAGAGAGAGAGAGAGAGAGAGAGAGAGCGAGCAAGGCAGTTGCTAAGATGTTCTGATTGGTTGCTAGGTGGTTGCTAAGGTGTTGCTAGGCGGTTGCTAAGATGTTCTGGGTCGTTGCTAAGGTGTTGCTAGGTGGTTGCTAGGGTGTTTTGAGTGTTCGCTAGGCCGTGGCTAGGGTCTTCTGAGTGTTTGATAAGGTGTTGCTATGCAGTTGCTATGATGTTCTGAGTGGTTAGTAAGGCGTTGCTAGGCAGTTGCTAAGATGTTCTGAGTGGTTGCTAGGCAGTTGCTAAGGCGTTGCTAGGGTGTTTTAAGTGGCTACTAAGGCGTTGATAAGTGGTTGCTAGGATGTTCTAAGTCTTTGCTTAGGCGTTGCTAGACCATCGCTAAGGTGTTCTGGGTGGTTGCTAGGCGGTTGCTAGGGTGTGCTAGGTGGTTACTAAGGTTTTGCTGGCAGTTCCTAAGGTGTTTTGAGTGGTTGCTAGGCAGTTGACAACTTATTAACATAAGTTACCATGTTTCTAGCATAATATAGCATGTTGTTAGCATTGAGTATGAATTAGCATGTCACTAGCATGTTTCTAGTATAAACTAGCATGCTGTTAGTATGAATTGAGTATGAATTAGCATGTTTGCTAGTATGATTAGTATGTTTGTTAATATGTTTTCAGTATGGATTAGTATATTGTTAGTATGAATTATCATGTTGTTAGTATGTTTATAGTGTGAATTAGCATATTGCTAGTATGTTTATAGTATGATATAGCATGTTTGCTAGTATGTTTATAGTATGAATTAGCATGTTGTTAGTATGTTTATAATATGAATTAGCATGTTGCTAGTATGTCTATAGTGTGAATTAGCATGTTGCTAGTATGTTTATAGTGTGAATTAGCATGTTGCTAGTATGTTTATAGTATGATATAGCATGTTTGCTAGTATGTTTATAGTATGAATTAGCATGTTGTTAGTATGTTTATAATATGAATTAGCATGTTGCTAGTATGTCTATAGTGTGAATTAGCATGTTGCTAGTATGTTTATAGTGTGAATTAGCATGTTGCTAGTATGATTAGTGTGTTTGTTAATATGTTTCCAGTATGGATTAGTATATTGTTAGTATGAATTATCATGTTGCTAGTATGATTATAGTGTGAATTAGCATGTTGTTAGTATGTAAAGTAGTATGTAAAGTTAGTATGTAAAGTAAAATAGCAAAGAGGCAGTCAAGCCTTATTTTAATTTCTTTAAAAGCACGAGTAAATCTGGTAATGAGCCTGATCAAACGAGATCTCGAGAAGCTGGAACCGTGTCCCTGCATCAGGAGAGTGTGTGACAGGAGCAACGCGAGTAAAGTCAGCCACAGAACATAACAGAGGAGCTAACTGTGGGCTCTGTTTAGTTGTTTAATTACTATTTTTCATTTGGAAGCGAACTGAAATGGCACTTAGAGAGTTAATGTGAGGTCTCTCTCTATCTCTCTATCTCTCTCTCATTTCAATAGTTGCTTTATTGGCATGACAAATGTTACAAATGTATTGCCAAAGCATTTATAAAGTTTACATAAAGTAACATACATATATATAATAAAAAAACAGCACACACAATAGATAGTATCAGTTAAAATAAATAAATAAAAATGAATAAAATAATAATTATATATATATTATAATTAAATAAAATATAAATAATGTATCATATTATTCAATATATCATATTTATGGTGGCTTGAGAAAATCATAACTTTCCACCAGACTGTCATACAGACTTAAGGTTGGGCTCATTTAACTCAGACTACCAATCTGCCAATCACTGATGACCTTTTAACTTAATAGCCACACCCTAGCAACCACTTACGGCACCCTAGCAACTGTCCCATAGACTTCAATTGTAAAAAAAAAAAAAAATCTGCCATTGACTTTACATTGAACATACTAACAACATACTGATCCAGAAACATACTAATCATACTAGCAATGTGCTAATTCATACTAACAATATACTAATCCAGAAACATACTAATCATACTAGCAACATGCTAATTCATACTAACAATATACTAATCCATACTGGAAACATATTAACAAACACACTAATCAAACTTGCAAACATGCTAATTCATACTAAATTCATGCTAACAGCATGCTAGTTTATACTAGAAACATGCTAGTGACATGCTAATTCATACTCAATGCTAACAACATGCTATATTATGCTAGAAACATGGTAACTTATGTTAGCAACTGCCTAGCAACCACTGAGAACACCTTAGTGATGGTCTAGCAACGCCTTAGCAATGAATTACAACACCCTAGCAACCACCTATCAACGCCCTAGTAGCCACTCAGAACACCCTAGCAATCCCTTAGCAACCGCCTAGCAACCTCTCAGAACACCTTAGAAACTGCCTAGCAACGCCTTAGCAACCACTCGGAAGAACCTAGCCACAGCCTAGCAAACACTCAAAACACCCTAGAACCACCTAGCAACGCCTTAGCAACACCTCTCTCTCTCTCTCTCTCTCTCTCTCTCTCTCTCTCTCTCTCTCTCTCTCTCTCTCTCTCTCTCCCTCTCTCTCTCTCAATTCAATTCAATAGTTGCTTTATTGGCATGACAAATGTTACAAATGTATTGCCAAAGCATTTATAAAGTTTACATAAAAAGGTAATATACATATATAATAAAAAAACAGCACACACAATAGATAGTATCAGTTAAAATAAATAAATAAAAATGAATAAAATAATAATTATATATATATATTATAATTGAATAAAATATAAATAATATATCATATTATTCAATATATCATATTTATGGTGGCTTGAGAAAATCATAACTAATCACTGAGAATCACTGAGTTACTGAGAGTCACAGAGAGTCACTGAGAGTCATTGAGCGTCACTGAGAGGTGCTGAGAGTCACTGAGAGTCGCTGAGAGTCATTGAGAGAGTCATTGAGAGTCAATTCAATTCAATTCAATTCAATTCAATAGTTGCTTTATTGGCATGACAAATGTTACAAGTGTATTGCCAAAGCATTTAATAAGTTTACATAAAGTAACATACATATATAATAAAAAAAACAGTACACACAATAGATAGCAGTAGTAAAAAAAAAAGTAAATATATTATAAGTATATATATTATAATTAAATAAAATATAAATAATGTATCATATTATTCAATATATCATATTTATGGTGGCTTGAGAAAATCATAACTTTCCGCCAGACTGTCATACAGACTTAAGGTTGGGCTCATTTAACTCAGACTCTCTCTCTCTCTCTCTCTCTCTCTCTCTCTCTCTCTCTCTCTCTCTCTCTCTCTCTCTCTCGCTGACAAATGAAATCAAAGTGATGTGTACACGACGCGATAAAACAAAAGTAAGGAACTCAGTGCCGCCTAATGTAGTTATCTGCAGTCACATATCGACACCTGTCCATCGGCAATAAGAGTCCCTGGTAATCGGGACCAATTATAGGGTCCCACCGTTATTTGTGGGTCATTTGCATTGCCTCACACAATAAACATTACATTTATTTCTATATGATGTATAAGTAGTCAAAACAAATGACAACAACACAGTGTTGCTGCTTTTCCTGTAACAACAGCACAGCGGATAACAGTACATCTAGTTATTATTATTACTATTTATTACTAACTGTATAATGTTTTTATTCATTTTTAATTGGTTTGTTTTTTCATCTTATTTTGTGTTAAAAAATTCCAATCTTCCCAAATCTCTTTATTTTTATTTTTTAAACACAAAATAAGATGAAAAAATAAACAAATTAGAAATTAATAATTAATAATATAATTAATTTCTTGTGGAAAACCTGATGCGGCCCAGCCTCACCCAGACTCCCCCAGGTAAACTGAGTTTGAGACCCCTGTGGTAAAGAGTTACCGATTTTATAATTCATTCATTCATTTTCCTTCAGCTTAGTCCTTTATTCATCAGGTGTCGCCACAGCGGAATGAACCGCCAACTATTCCAGCATATGTTTTACACAGCGGATGCCCTTCCAGCTGCAACCCAGTGCTGGGAAACACCCATACACACTTATTCACACACACACTCATACACTACGGCCAATTTAGTTGATCAATTCCCCTATAGCGCATGTGTTTGGACTGTGGGGGAAACCGGAGCACCCGGAGGAAACCCACACCAACACGGGGAGAACATGCAAACTCCACACAGAAACACCAACTGGGACTCGAACAAGCAACCTTCTTGCTGTGAGGCCACAGTGCTAACCACTGAGCCACCGTGTTGCCTACATATTAGATTATTTGATGTATTATTCCTATAACTGTGTCGAGTTCATCCATCTCTCAGTTAGTCTGGAGCTCATGCAGCAGCACAGAGACCTTGTTGAGTTTGGAGAAGTCGATCAGATCCGGTCTGTGTCTGTGAATCAGCGCACAGAACGCCAGACCGTCCTTCCAGCTGAGAGAGCAAACACACAGCTTTACACACACACATCGTCATCATCACCATCATATCATCATCATCTTCGTCTCAGTACACACATGGAGGACAGCGGAGTGTGTACCTGCAGTGGAAGTTCTGCACGTTCACGTTTCTGTACGGAGCCGTTTTCCTCTGACACCACAGCAGGAGACCCTCTTTAGCGGACGTTTCTGATACACACACACACACACACACGCATATATAAACACACAAATACACACACATATACACAGACACACAAACACACACTGTATGAACACACACACACATTTGCATATATAAACACACAAATACACACACATATACAAAGACACACAAACACACACTGTATGAACACACACACACACATTTGCATATATAAACACACAAATACACACACATATACAAAGACACACTTACACACACACACACACACTGTATGAACACACACGCACACAAAATTACTTACACACACACATTTGCATATATAAACACACAAATACACACACATATACAAAGACACACTTACACACACACACACACACTGTATGAACACACACACACACAAAATTACTTACACACACACATTTGCATATATAAACACACAAATACACACACATATACACAGACACACTTACACACACACACACACACACACACACACACACACACACAATCACCTTACACACACACATACTGTATGAACACACACGCACACAAAAATTACTTACATGCACACACACACACACACACACTTGCATATATAAACACACAAATACACACACATATACACAGACACACACACAATCACACTTCCACACACACATACTGTATGAACACACACGCACACAAAATTACTTACACACACACACATTTGCATATATAAACAAACAAATACACACACATATACACAGACACACAAACACACACTGTATGAACACACACACACACACACACACACACACACACACACACACATTTGCATATATAAACACACAAATACACACACATATACACAGACACACAAACACACACTGTATGAACACACACACACACACATTTGCATATATAAACACACAAATACACACACATATACACAGACACACTTACACACACACACACACACTGTATGAACACACACGCACACAAAATTACTTACACACACACACACATTTGCATATATAAACACACAAATACACACACATATACACACACACACACACAATCACACTTACACACACACATACTGTATGACCACACACGCACACAAAATTACTTACACGCGCACACACACACACACACACACACTTGCATATATAGACACACAAATACACACACATATACCACATATACACAGACACACACACAATCACACTTCCACACACACATACTGTATGACCACACACGCACACAAAATTACTTACACGCACACACACACACACACACTTGCATATATAAACACACAAACACACACACATATACACAGACACACTTACACACACACACAATCACACTTCCACACACACATACTGTATGAACACACACACACAAACTAAAACTTGCACAAACACTCACAAAAACACACATGCTCAGATATAAACACACACTCATGCTTATGTTGTTTGTGTGTGTGTATATATGTGTGTGTGTGTGTGTGTGTGTGTGTGTGTGTGTGTGTGTGTGTGTGTGTGTGTGTGTGTGTGTATGTGTGTGTATGTGTGCGTGCATGCTTGTGCTTCTGTGTGCATTTGTATATGTGTGTATGTGTGTTTGTATGTGAGTGTACATGTGTATGTGTGTGTGTGTGTGTGTGTGTATGTGTGTGCATGCATGCTTGTGCATCTGTGTGCATTTGTATATTTGTGTACATGTATGTGTGTTTGTATGTGAGTGTTCATGTGTATGTGTGTGCGCGTGCATTTTTGTTTGTGTGCTTGCGAGTCTGTGTTTGTGTTTATGTGTTTGTGTTTATGTGTGTGTGTGTGTGTTTGTGTGTGTGTGTGTGTGTGTGTGTGTGTGTGTGTGTGTGTGTGTGTGTGTGTGTGTGTGTGTGCGCATGTATGCTTGTGTTTGTGTGCATGTGTATATTCTTGTGTGTGTGTGTGTGTGTGTGTGTGTGTGTGTGTGTGTGTGTGTGTGTGTGTGTGTGTGTGTGTGTGTGTGTGTGTGTGTGTGTGCGTGCATATATGTGTGTGTGTGTGTGTGTGTGTGTGTGTGTGTGTGTGTGTGTGTGTGTGTGTGAACATGCATATGTGTGTGTGTGTGTGTGTGTGTGTGTGTGTGTGTGTGTGTGTGTGTGTGAACATGCATATGTGTGTGTGTGTGTGTGTGTGTGTGTGTGTGTGTGTGTGTGTGTGTGTGTGTGTGTGTGTGTGTGTGTGTGTGTGTGTGTGTGTGTGTGTGTGTGTGTGTGTGTGTGTGTGTGTGTGAACCTTACCCTCCACTGAGATGTCCTGGATGGCGAAGCGGAGGATGATGGTCCAGATCATTCCCAAAGTCATCTTTACATTCCCATCCACAATCTCTGAGGATTACACACACACATCAGCACTGCATGACACTGTGCTAGTTTAACAGGCATGCAATATGCTAATAGATACTAACATGCTAAAACATAATAGTAAATCGCTAAATCATGCTAGCAATGTCTTAGCACGTGTTTACTAAAACATGAGTTGCTAAAATATGCAGCTCTCTTTCTAACAAAATTCTAAACTAATAATGTTCTAGCGGTGGCACATTGGCTCAGTGGTTAGCACTGTGGCCTCACAGCAAGAAGGTCTCTGGTTCGAGCCTCGGCTGGGTCAGTTGGTGTTTCTGTGTGGAGTTTGCATGTTCTCCCTGTGTTGGTGTGGGTTTCCTCCGGGTGCTCCGGTTTCCCCCACAGTCCAAACACATGCGCTATAGGGGAACTGATCAACTACATTGGCCGTTGTGTATGAGTGTGTGTGTGTGTGTGTGTGAATGTATGGGTGTTTCCTAGTACTGGGTTGCAGCTGGAAGGGCATCCGCTGTGTAAAACATATGCTGGATAAGTTGGCAGTTCATTCCGCTGTGGCGACCCCTGATTAATGAAGGGACTAAGGGGAAAACAAAATGAATGAATGAATGAATAATAATGTTCTAAATAAGCTAAAGCAAGCAGTATGTTAAAACATGCAGCCAACATGCTAAACATGCAACTAGCATTATACTAAAACATGCTACTATGTTGTTTATTTGTATAGGTTACATCTTAATGCAATTTATTAATTTCATTGTTATGTCCAAGACACATTAGCATAAATAACTTTTACATATTTAAATATTGACTAAATGCCCATATGAAAGAATACTACAGTAAATAATACTAAATACTGTAGTATGTTGAACCATACTGTTGTAAAATACCTGAAATAATCTGTTGAGGTAATTCTATGGTTGCTATGGTAACATAACAACTACATAATTGATCTGTTGTGGTGATTCTACAGTTGCTATGGTAACACAACAACTACAGTAATTGATCTGTTGTGGTGATTCTACAGTTGCTATGGTAACACAACAACTATAGTAATTGATCTGTTGTGGTGATTCTACAGTTGCTATGGCAACATAACAACTACATAATTGATCTGTTGTGTTGATTCTACAGTTGCTATGGTAACATAACAACTACATAATTGATCTGTTGTGGTGATTCTACAGTTGCTATGGCAACATAACAACTACATAATTGATCTGTTGTGGTGATTCTACAGATGCTATGGTAACATAACAACTACATATTTGATCTGTTGTGGTGATTCTACGGTTGCTATGGTAACACAACAACTACAGCAATTGATCTGTTGTGGGGATTCTACAGTTGCTATGGTAACAGAACTACGGTTATTGATCTGTTGTGGTGATTCTACAGTTGCTATGGTAACACAACAACTACAGTAATTGATCTATTATGGTGATTCTACAGTTGCTATGGTAACACAACTACAGTAATTGATCTATTGTGGTGATTCTACAGTTGCTATGGTAACACAACAACTACAGTAATTGATCTGTTGTGGGGATTCTACAGTTGCTATGGTAACGCAACAACTAAAGTTCAAACAAGTGACCAAATACTGTAGTTTTCCACAACTATAGGGTATAATATACTACAAAAAAACAACAGTTTACTGTAGTAAAACCTAAAGTATATTACAGGGTTTATTAAAGTTGATCAGTTCACTATAGTTAATACTACAGTATGCGGCTGGAGCATTCATTAACAGAGAGTTGTAAATACTGTAATATGTATGGTCTTAATACACTTCACTATAGTATGATTTAAAAACACTACTTTAAATAAATGACTATAGTATTTCTTCATTTGGAGCTTCTGAAACAGAGTTCTGCATGACTGATCTGTGTAGAGCGTCTCTCACCCTCAGCACCGATAGACACCAGCTTGACTCCTTTACTGGTGATGTAGTCCAGAGCTTTGTTCACGTTGGCTATTTTGTGGAAGCGCATCTTCCCTCGGTCAGGTTTGGCGAGTCTTTCACCTGGAGGACAGAGAATCCCACATGAAAAAAAATCCTATAATATTTTAGAATAAATGTGTACATTTAATATGTAATGTAATGTAACATGTAAAGTGTATTACTCTGTATATATAACATTATTTAATTTAGTAACTAATTTTTAAATAAATGCTACAGCAGAATACTCGAGTCTAGTATTAACTACAGTGAACTGATAAATTTAAATAAATACTGTAGTATACTTTGGATTTTACTACAGTAAACTGTGGTGTATTGTACTATTAAATACCCTATAGATGTAAAAAAAAAAAAAAACTACAGTATTGGCTCATTTGTTTATAATACTTTAGTTGTTCTTGTGTTACCGTAGCAACTACAGAATCAAAACAAATCAATTATTATAGCTGTTGTGTTACCATAGCAACTGTCGAATCATCATAACAGATCAATTACTGCAGTTGTTGTGTTACCATAGCAACTATAGAATCACCACAGCAGATCAATTACTGTAGTTATCATGTTACCATAGCAACTACAGAATCACCACAACAGATCAATTACTGTAGTTATCATGTTACCATAGCAACTACTGAATCACCACAGCAGATTATTTAAAGTACTTCACAATAGTATGGTTGAAAAACACCATAGCGTTGACCATAAATTACTATAGTATTTTTTGGTGTGGGTTGTGATCTGCAGAAAGTAAAGCGAGTGAGAGCTAATGTACCTGAGATGAGCTCCAGGAGCAGCATCAGCTTCAGGCCATTACGAAAATCCTCCTCAATGTTCTCAATCTGCGTCCCTGCTTTCCGCAGATGAGAGTTACACCAGGCCGTGAACGTCTGACACACACACACACACACACTTTGCTAATGAGTGATCCAGCATACTGAAGTATACTTTACTATTTACTACAGTAAACTGTGGTGTATTGTAGTATAATATACCCTATATAGTTATAAAAAAAACTACAGTATTGGGAAATTTGTTTATATTATGTTGTGTTACAATAGTGCTTAAATATGTTATCCACATGCTGACATCCTAAAACATGTCAAGACATGCTAGTGACATGCTAAATCATGCTAATAGCCTTATTAAATGTTAAATCATGCCAACAACAAATTAAAACATGCTAAGACATATTAAAATAAACAGTCAACACGGTAAACATACAAGCCACAAGCTGAAAACATGTTTAAATATATTATCAACATGCTAAAACATAAATGCAGTGTGCTAAAACATGTAATAAGCATGCTACAAACATGTGCTAGTATCATGTGAAAACATGGTATAAAATGTCAAAATGTGCTGATAACATGCTAAAACGTCGTATAATAATGCTAAAACATGCTAAAAAATGGTATTAAAATGCCAAAACGTGCTGGTAACATGCTAAAACAAGGTATAAAAATGTCAAAACATGCTGATAACATGCTAAAACATAGTATAAAAACGTCAAAACTAACTGATAACATGCTAAAAACATGGTATAAAAAATGACAAAACGTGCTGGTAACATGCTAAAACATGGTATAAAAATGTCAAAACATGCTGATATCATGCTAAAACATGGTATAAAAACATCAAAACTAACTGATAACATGCTAAAAACATGGTATAAAAAATGACAAAACGTGCTGGTAACATGCTAAAACATGGTATAAAAATGCCAAATGTGGCTGGTAACATGCTAAAACGTGGTATGATAATGCAAAAACATGCTAAAATATGGTATAATAATGGTAAAACATGGTATAAAAATGCCAAAACGAGCTGGTAATATGCTAAAACAAGGTATAAAAATGTCAAAACATGCTGATAACATGCTAAAACATGGTATAAAAACGTCAAAACTAACTGATAATATGCTAAATATGCTGTAAAATTGCCAAAACGTGCTGGTAACATACTAAAACATGGTATAAAAATGACAAAACGTGCTGGTAACATGCTAAAACATGGTATAAAAATGTCAAGACATGTTGATAACATGCTAAAACATGGAACAACGATGCCAAAACATACTGAAAACATGCTAAAACATGGTATAATAATGCCAAAGCATACTGAAAACATGCTAAAACATGGTATAATAATGCCAAAACATACTGAAAACATGCTAAAACATGGTATAAAAATGTCAAAACGTGCTGGTAACATGCTAAAACATGCTATAAAAATGTCAAAACCAACAGATAACATACTAAAACCTGGTATAAAATGCCAAAACGTGTTGGTAACATGCTAAAACAAGGAATAAAAATGTTAAACCATGCTGATAACATGGTAAAACATGGTATAAAAATGTCAAAACCAACTGATAACATGCTAAACATGCTATAAAGATGGCAAAATGTGCTGGTAACATGCTAAAACATGGTATAAAAATGTCAAAACAAACTGAAAACATGCTAAAACATGGTATAAAATGAGATTTGGCATAATAGCTTAGAGGATATTGATAAACAATCAATCAACACTAGATTATGCCTCATCCAGTTCAAGGTCCTACATAGGCTACATTTCTCCAAAAAGAAATTATATAGGATTTTCCCCAATATGTCTCCCATTTGTGATGAGTGCAAATCAGAAGAAGCTGATTTAGCTCATAGTGTTGTATTCTGTCATAAAATACAGGGATTCTGGAATGAGGTTTTTAAAATGCTTTCAGATGTCCTTGATTAACACGTAGATCCTGACCCAGTGCTTATTATATTAGGACATTCTGATTATACATATTCATTGAGCAGTACACAACAGAAATTCCTTATATATTGTTTGATTACAGCCAAAAGGCTGCTGTTATTGTACTGGAAAAAATGTGAATCCTCCAACTGCTAAACTATGGCTAGAAGAATTGATATCTACTGTGCACTTGCAACGAACCAGATATATCTTAAATGGCAATATTGGACAATTTCAGAAGATTTGGGGGCCTTTCTTTTGTCACTTCATGGGGAATTCTCCCCAAAGCAATGTATTGTAACTAAAAAGTTGTTTTGATTATCACTGTATTGTATACTTACAGGCTGGGCTTGGGGTGTTCGTTTTTGTTTTGTTCTGTTTTTGTTTTTTGTTTTTTTAATTTATGCATATCAGATAACTAATCCTGGAATTTGTGATTATTGTAAGTTTATTCAATGGCCAATTAAAAAACTTATTTGACAAAAAAAACATGGTATAAAAATGGCAAAACGTGCTGATACCATACTAAAACATGGTATAAGAATGCCAAAATGTGCTGGTAACATGCTACAACATGGTATAAAAATGGCAAAACGTGCTGATACCATCCTAAAACATGGTATAAGAATGCCAAAATGTGCTGGTAACATGCTACAACATGGTATAAAAATGGCAAAACGTGCTGATACCATCCTAAAACATGGTATAAAAACGCCAAAATGTGCTGGTAACATGCTAAAACATGGTATAAAAATGTCAAAACCAACTGATAACATGCTAAAACATGGTATAAAAATGCCAAAATGTGCTGGTAACATGCTACAACATGGTATAAAAATGGCAAAACGTGCTGATACCATACTAAAACATGGTATAAAAACGCCAAAATGTGCTGGTAACATGCTAAAACATGGTATAAAAATGTCAAAACCAACTGATAACATGCTAAAACATGGTATAAAAATGCCAAAATGTGCTGGTAACATGCTACAACATGGTATAAAAATGCCAAAATGTGCTGGTAACATGCTACAACATGGTATAAAAATGCCAAAATGTGCTGATAACATGCTAAAACATGGTATAAAAATGCCAAAATGTGCTGGTAACATGCTACAACATGGTATAAAAATGGCAAAACGTGCTGATACCATACTAAAACATGGTATAAAAACGCCAAAATGTGCTGGTAACATGCTAAAACATGGTATAAAAATGTCAAAACCAACTGATAACATGCTAAAACATGGTATAAAAATGCCAAAATGTGCTGGTAACATGCTACAACATGGTATAAAAATGGCAAAACGTGCTGATACCATACTAAAACATGGTATAAAAACGCCAAAATGTGCTGGTAACATGCTACAACATGGTATAAAAATGGCAAAATGTGCTGATACCATACTAAAACATGGTATAAAAACGCCAAAATGTGCTGGTAACATGCTAAAACATGGTATAAAAATGTCAAAACCAACTGATAACATGCTAAAACATGGTATAAAAATGCCAAAATGTGCTGGTAACATGCTACAACATGGTATAAAAATGGCAAAACGTGCTGATACCATACTAAAACATGGTATAAAAACGCCAAAATGTGCTGGTAACATGCTAAAACATTGTATAAAAATGCCAAAACCAACTGATAACATGCTAAAACATGGTATAAAAATGCCAAAATGTGCTGGTAACATGCTAAAACATTGTATAAAAATGCCAAAACCAACTGATAACATGCTAAAACATGGTATAAAAATGCCAAAATGTGCTGGTAACATGCTAAAACATGGTATAAAAATGGCAAAACGTGCTGATACCATACTAAAACATGGTATAAAAACGCCAAAATGTGCTGGTAACATGCTTCAACATGGTATAAAAATGTCAAAACCAACTGATAACATGCTAAAACATGATATAAAAATGCCAAAATGTGCTGGTAACATGCTAAAACATGGTATAAAAATGTCAAAACCAACTGATAACATGCTAAAACATGGTATAAAAATGCCAAAATGTGCTGGTAACATGCTACAACATGGTATAAAAATGGCAAAACGTGCTGATACCATACTAAAACATGGTATAAAAACGCCAAAATGTGCTGGTAACATGCTAAAACATTGTATAAAAATGCCAAAACCAACTGATAACATGCTAAAACATGGTATAAAAATGCCAAAATGTGCTGGTAACATGCTACAACATGGTATAAAAATGGCAAAACGTGCTGATACCATACTAAAACATGGTATAAAAACGCCAAAATGTGCTGGTAACATGCTTCAACATGGTATAAAAATGTCAAAACCAACTGATAACATGCTAAAACATGATATAAAAATGCCAAAATGTGCTGGTAACATGCTACAACATGGTATAAAAATGTCAAAACCAACTGATAACATACTAAAACATGGTATAAAAACGCCAAAATGTTCTGGTAACATGCTAAAACATGGTATAAAAATGTCAAAACATGTTGATAACATGCTAAAACATGGAATAGCAATGCCAAAACATACTGAAAACATGCTAAAACACGCTGAAAACGTTAAAACATGGTATAAAAATGTCAAAACCAACTGATAACATGCTAAAACATGGTATAAAAATGCCAAAACATGCTGGTAACATGCTAAAACTTTAGTTAACATTCAGACAATGTTCTCTCTATGTTACAATCAACAGTTTTCAAATTGAATGCCAACTGTGAGTCGAATTGAATTGCTTCATCCCTATTTATTTATTGTATAAAGAGCTAGAAAAGGAAAGCATCTGAAATCTCAACACGAGTCTGTTTTGTGAGGACAGACACCTGAGGAAAGATTGATTTAACAGTTAAGATCAAAACAAAAGGCAGCCGAGCACAGAATGTCCGGTCAATGACAGCGGGGTCTGTTCCCTCATAAATCACACGTGCTCTGAAATACGAGACAACCTATAAAGTGCAGTGACAGCCGATGACAGACACAGGTTGGCATCAGCGCTGCATTTCATCACACATTCACCACCATGGCTTCAGAGAAACAGCGAGGCGTTGAGATTAATCGCATGCACAAACCAGCACATCACATCCAGAGAAGCACAGCTGATGCAGGACAGGCCACGGGTCAGCATACGACACAAATACAAGGACAATACATGACCAAAAAAATCTAATCAAGGACACACTCATGATCTCACTGGAGAAGCTAAATACCACAGTGCTTTTTAACTATACTAAAGACTACAGAATACACCTTAAAGGGGAGCGATTATGCAGAAATCACTTTTAGATGGGTTGTGTGAATGAGTGTGTATGGGGGTTTCCCAGTACTGGGTTGCAGCTGGAAGGGCATCCGCTGTGTAAAACATATGCTGGAATAGTTGGTGGTTCATTCCGCTGTGGCGACCCCTGATGAATAAAGAGACTAAGCTGAAGGAAAATGAATGAATGTACTGTACATCAGCTGGAGTTGAGGATGTTTTTAGCTCAGATTCATCTCTATTAGCTCAGACACAACTCCACAGAAACACGTGTCACATTTCATCCCATCAAGCTCCCTCACTCAGACGTGAAGTGTCAGACGCTGAAATACTTTACATCAGATGGAGATTACAAAGACTTTCATCATGAGAAACCTTTCACTTACAGTTGAAGACAGCATTATTTGCCATCATGTATAATTTTAATTCTTTTAGAAATATTTCCCAAGTGCTGTTTAACAGATAATTCATTCATTCATTTTCCTTCGGCTTAGTCCCTTTATTATTCAGGGGTCGTCACAGCGGAATGAACCGCCAACTATTCCAGCATATGATTACACAGTGGATGCCCTTCCAGCTGCAACCCAGT
>LR812530.1:56811298-56883798 GCA_903798195.1 Danio kyathit | reverse complement strand
AAAAAATAATGTTTTTTTTTTTTTTTTTTTTAATCAATTTAATAATTTTCTTAGGTAAATTTTACATTCACAAATGCAAATTCACAAATAGTAAACCTGCCTTTGTGGTCTTCATTAAAGATATGGAGAATTATATAAAGTTGATTTCAGGATCGTCTAATAAAAAAGCTTTAAAAACTGTCAAAATATGCTCTGCTTTTAAGATCTCCATATAAGTAACCTTAAATTAACCCTTGTATTTGCAAAAAACCTTTAATGTTTTTTTTTCATTGTTTCATACTGTACTGTACTTTTTGTCAATGTCATTTGTTGATTGATACTGTCATTTTTGTTTAATGTACTGTCATGTATGCATGTTCCTGGTTTCATCAATAAAAAAAGGCAAAACAAAACAAACGACAGTATATCCTCCTAGGGCAGGGGTGTCCAAACTCGGTCCTGGAGGGCCGGTGTCCTGAAGAGTTTAGCTCCAACCCTAATCAAACACAGCTGAAGCAGCTAATCAAGCTCTTATTATATATACTAAAAACTTCCTGCCAGGTGTCTTGAAGCAAGTTGGAGCTAAACTCAGCAGGACACCGGCCCTCCAGGACCGAATTTTGACACCCCTGTCCTAGGGGCCTGAGTGTCCACATATGTGGACAGCACATTTTTAGCTCTTAAGTGGCTATTTAAAATACTTTGAATGTTTTATATTTTGTTACAGACATACAGTGTCATCCTGCAACTGTTCGGCAGCATAAGAAATGTCCCAAACCCTGTTTTTACTGTCCAAAATGGGAAAAAATGTTGTTTTTACTCTCTGATAGTCAAAGCAAGTTCCAAAAAAAATGTCTATGTTAAATATGCATAAAAAAACATTCGGGAAAAAGTGTTTTCTGTAAATTGGGACCACGAGTCCACATATATAGACATCATTTTTCTCTAAAAGTACATCATATCAAAAGATGATACTTAGATTTTTTATTATAATTAGGTTCCAATAAGCCCAAATAGGAAAGAGAAATAAAAAATGCATGTAAAAAAACACCTTGGGCCTTAAGAGGATAAAAGAAAAGTACCAAAAATATTTTCGTAACAAAAACAGTATAAAACAAGTGATATAGCATTAGCAACGAAACTATATACCTTCACATCAAAGAAAGGAAATAGAAGCAAAGACAAAGAAAAACGTGTTAGCCTCACTTCAGCTTGTTGTCATCTTCACACCCCATAGATATATATACACTAGATATCGCATATGAGTATGCATACCCTGAGTATGCGCCAATAGCGCCGCCACATTAGTACAGTGCTCCCAGGACACAAGTCATTCAGCAGCACCATTCAAGACTAAAGCCAATGTGAAGATGCTGGACTTTAGCGCTGTGTATTGGTGTAGTAACGAGCAAACAAAGAAAACAAAGCACAAAGCTAGTACATTTTATAGATTAGTTTTTTATGTTATAAACTTTTGTGCTCAACAAGTAACGTTATTGATGATAATACAGTCACTACTGCACTGATTATGAGGCAAAGGAGCACCACCTGCACTAAATACTCGGCATATGCTAGTTTGGTTGAATTAAATATGACAACAAGACGATGCGCTGCCAGAAACCTGTGTTATTGTCGGCTCAGTGAACGAGTCGTTCATAACGGAGATTCATTTACAAACTAATCGCTCCCTCTGATAGAATCAGAAGTGAAAGCAGGAGGGGGGGGGGGGGGGGGGGGGGGGTGGTGCTTCAGGACACGGATTAGACCAAATTTAACAGGGAGGGGTGAAGCGGTGGCGCAGTAGGTAGTGCTGTCGCCTCACAGCAAGAAGGTCGCTGGTTCGAGCCTCGACTGGGTCAGTTGGCGTTTCTGTGTGGAGTTTGCATGTTCTCCCAGTGTTTGCGTGGGTTTCCTCCGGGTGCTCCGGTTTCCCCCACAGTCCAAAGACATGCGGTACAGGTGAATTGGGTAAGCTAAATTGTCCATAGTGTATGAGTGTGAATGGATGTTTCCCAGAGATGGGTTGCAGCTGGAACGGCATCCACTGCGTAAAACATATGCTGGATAAGTTGGCAGTTCATTCCGCTGTGGCGACCCCCAGATTAATAAAGGGACTTAGCCGAAAAGAAAATGAATGCATAAAATAAACAGGAGGGAGGATAATACATTTATATGCACACAAACACACTGTCTGCAATGCCCGTTCCAGCCTGGTTTTAGAGGGGTTTGGGCCATTTCCAGGCTGGTTTCCAGCCATTTCCAGCCTGGTTTTAGCTGGTCAGGTTGGAAAATGACAAGCTTAAACCAGCTAAAACCAGCTTGACCAGCCTGGTTTAAGCTGGACATAGCTGGTTTTGGCTGGTCAACTCCCAGCCTGACCAGCTAAGACCAGGCTGGAAATGGCTGGAAACTAGCCTGAAAATGGCCAAAACCCCTCTAAAACCAGCTTAGGCTGGTTTAAGCTGGATTTTTCAGCAGGGTGACCAGCGGGAAAACTCCTGATCATAGATATATGTGTATATGTGTGTATGTCTCTGGCTCTGGATGGCCACAGTCCTCCACTGCACCTTGGTCCCGCATTCATTTCAAAAGAGCCCTACCCTGTACTAAAATGGCGGCTCTATTGACGCGATCCTTCCAATAGACAACAGGGTAGGCGACATCTAATGTAAAGATCTATGTTCACACCCTAAACGCTGCAGAATCACGTGACAGGCGCGGGGTTGCTATGCAACGCGTCTCCAACAGTCGAGGAGCGCGAGGAGAATGAAAGAAGCCACTTCATAAAACTCAAAATAAACAGTCTTATCTCATTGGTGTGATAATTATGGATTAATTAACTATTCCTAATGTGTGAGGAAACACGGTATTAGACAGAGAATTCAGCAGAGCAGCGGTAAGTGTGATTCAACTCGTTCATGACAACAACACAACGACAGTTACGTTAGTAATATTACAATTCCTGACTTATCATAATTAGTGAAATTAATAACTGAGTTACTGCTGTAATATGAGCTGTAGTGTTTTGTTCAGCAGTGTTTGGACTGTAATGGAGAGTTATGAGGAGTTCTCCAGCAGGACTCTACAGTCTCTGCTGTCCGCCTGCAGTTCTTCTCCTCCGCCGCAGAGGGCGCTGGTGTCCTCCTCACGGCTGCGCTTCAGCGGCAGGACACTGCTGGAGCCCGTGGTGAGACACAAATGAGAGGAAAATAAACATTATGCTCCTACAAGACTAATCTAAAACACAGGGGCAAGACGAAAAGGATAAATAACAAAAATACTGTGTAAAAATGCTGGGTTCCACACAGTTCTGTCATGTTGCCCCAACAGAAATTGATTACATTAACTTGTTTTTACAAATTTAAGTGGATTGAACATAAAAAATTTAAGTTGTGGCAAAAAAAAAACATAAGAATTGTGTTGTTTCAAGCAGCAAATAAATGATTGAAGGGAAGTTAAAAAAGTTTAAAATTCAATAAAACATCTAAGAGTACATAACTATTATATGTAAATAATAAATAAAAAAAATTGAACCAAACAAAAACATAAAAAATAAGTAAATCAGTTATTTACTAAATAAATAAATAAACATACTAAGTCTGAAATCACAAAGAACTCTAAGGAGAATAGATAAAATAGACAACTTATCTAACAGTACACATAGAGATTAAGTATTTCTGATTAAATTGAATATATATAAATTTTTTTCCCCTCAATATTAATTGAGTCTTATATAAAGATGATTAAATGATTACATAATAAATCTAACAGTACATAACTATTGTTGGTAAATAAAAAATAAATAAATTGAACCGAACAAAAATATAAAAAATAAGTCAGTCATTCATTTTCTTTTCAGCTTAGTCCCTTTATTAATCTAGGGTCACCACAGCGGAATGAACCGCAACTATTTCGGCATATGTTTTACACAGCAGATGCCCTTCCAGCTGCAACCCAGTACTGGGAAACACCAATACACACGCACACTCATACACAATGTAGTTGATCAATTTCCCTATAGCGCATGTGTTTGGACTTTGGGGGAAACCGGAGCACCCGGAGGAAACCCACACCAACACGGGGAGAACATGCAAACTCCACACAGAAACACCAACTGACCTATATATATATATATATATATATACATAATTTTTTTTCCATAATGTACGTTGAGTCTTTTATAAATGATTGCATAATAAATCTAACAGTACATAACTATTATAAATTATTAAGAATTCGCAAAAAAAATTATTTATGAATGAAAAAAATATAAAAACATATTTAAAAAATAAGTAAACCAGTTATCTGCTAAATAAATAAACATACAAAATAATCAGAAAAAAACTGAGAATAGACCAAATAAACTATTAATAGGTAGGGGAAAAGCACTAATTTGATAAAATTGTATGTGTATATATATATATATATATATATATATATACACAGTTGAAGTCAGAATTATTCGCTCCCCTTTGATTTTTTCTTCTTTTTTAAATATTTCCCAAATGCTTTTTATCAGAGCAAGGAAATTTTCACAGTATGTCTGATAATATTTTTTCTTCTGGAGAAAGTCTTATTTGTTTTATTTCGGCTAGAATAAAAGCAGTTTTTAATTTTTTAAAGCCATTTTAAGGTCAATATTATTAGCCCCTTAAAGCTATTTTGTTTCTCGATAGTCTACAGAACAAACCATCATTATACAATAACTTGCCTAATTACCCTAACCTGCCTAGTTACCCTAATTAACCTAGTGAAGCCTTTAAATGTCACTTTAAGCTGTATAGAAGTGTCTTGAAGAATATCTAGTCTAATATTATTTACTGTCATCATGACAAAGAGAAAATAAATCAGTTATTAGAGATGAGTTATTAAAACTATTATGATTAGAAATGTGTTGAAAAAACCTGCTCTTCGTTAAACAGAAATTGGGGAAAAAATTAACGGGGGCGAATAACTCTGACTTCAACTGTATATATATTTGTGTGTATTATATATTTTTGCATAGTATAAAAATTGAGTTTTTAGGAAACTCTAAACATGATTAAATGATTACATAATAAATCTACAATCCCAGAACTATAATGAGGAAAACAACAAAGAGATTTAATGTAAATGAAACATCATCTGCCTAATAATGTTCATCAGGACATCTCGCAATGTCCTTAGTATGAAGTCAATCTTTATATACAAAACGGAACAGATCCCTAATGAATTAAATAAATAATAAAGTGATCGGTTATTTGTTAATGGATAATTTTGAGCATCAGATGTAGTTGTGTGTGTGTTCGGTGTGTGTGTGTTGTATCGTGCTTGTTGCGTATCAACTGGTAGCATAGAAACACACTAAAAACCCCAGGAGTGTGTGATTAGTGACTGTTAATCAACACTGGAGAAACTCAAACCAGCAGCCGACAACTGATAAACACACACATACACACACACACACCTCACGGTAGAATTACTGCATGAATCACACGGTTTACTCTGTGTGTGTGTGTGTTTTTGTTTTTGTATGTTTTTTTTTGTATGTTTGCGTGTGTGTGTTTGCATGTGTTTGTACTGTGTATGTGTGTGTGTTCACTGTGTATGTGTTTCTGTGTGTGTGTGTGTGTGTATTTGCGTTTGTCTGTACTGTGTATGATTGTTTATTTGTGTGTGTTCATGTGTGTGTGTGCCAGTTGAGTGTGGAACAGCGTGAGCAGATGTTGAATCACAGACACACAGCTGTGCAGAGAGACAGAAACAGACACAGACGACACACAGACACTCTTCTGCAGCGTGTGCAGGACGTCCTGATCAACATACAGGTCAGTTCAGCATCACACACACACACACAGACACAGACGCAGATGCACACACACTTAAATGAGTGTGAATGAGAGCATCGCCCCCTTGAGGCTCATTTCAGCCTCTTCAGAAGTGCAGTAATGGAGCTGGCATGTACTTTACATGTATATGACCTGTGTGCTGTTGTTCCTGCAGCTGAATAATCCCCAGAATGCTCCAGCCGCTGCAGTGGCGTCCTCCTCCTCCTCCTCCGTCTGCTGTGATCTGAAGAGAGAGACCCTCCGTCTGCTGAACCAGCGCATGGAGAACCGTCTCTCTGAGGACTCTCCTGACTCCAGCCTGTCTCTGTCTCTCAGTGTGACCGGCTCGTATGCACAGCTGCCTACATTACCCAGATTCCCCGGGCCTCAGGTCAGCCGAAGCCCACCAGCACAGCGGAGACCCCGAGCACACCGCATCATCATCTCCAGCCCCGTCAGCCAATCACAACTCAGCTCAGAGTCAGCATCATCCACAATCTCAGAGATGAGTGACGGACATCGGTCAATCAAACTCACACAGAGAAGGAGCGGTGATGAGACGGAGAAACACAGACCCGTCAGCCAATCACAGCTCAGCTCAGAGTCAGCATCATCAGCAGTCTCAGAGACGAGTGACGTACAGCTGTCAATCAGGAGCAGTGATGAGGCAGAGAAACGCAGACCCGTCAGCCAATCACAGCTTAGCTCAGAGTCAGCATCATCACCACTGGCAGGCAGTGAGATGGATGATGGACAGCTGTCAATTAAACTCAAGCAGAGGAGCAGTGGTGGTAAGGCAGAGAAGCGCAGACCCGTCCTGAACCGCTCCTATGATGTGGAGAACCCGTGTCCATCTCTGATCAGACCTCAAGTGGAGGAACACAGCAGCAGCAGAGGTCAGAGAAAGACACTATTATACACATACACCCACCGGCCACTTTATTAGGTAAACCGCGTGTTTATGCAAATTTCTAATCAGCCAATCACATGGCAGCAACTCAATGCATTTAGACATGTAGACGAAGGATAAAGCAGTTCTGAAGGCAAAAGGGGGTCCAACCCAAGACCAGTACGGTGTACCTAATAAAGTGGCCGGTGTATTTACTGTATGTGTGTGTGTGTGTGTGTGTGTATGTATATATATATAGTCAAGCAAAAAATAATTATTATATTAAATTATTCTCCCTGGGGTATAAATAACAGTTACATATACAGTTGAGGGCAAAATGATTAACCCTCCTGTGAAATATTTATTCTTTTTCTTTTTATATACAGTATTTATATATTTCTCAAATGATGTTGATCAGATTCAGGAATTTCTCACAGTATTTCCTCTAATATTTTTTCTTCTGGAGAAAGTCTTTTTTGTTTTATTTCGGCTTGAATAAAAGCAGTTTTTAATTTGATTATAGCCATTATTAAGGTCAATATTATTAGCCCCCTTAAGCAATATTGTTTTTGATTGGCTACAGGTGTGTGTGTGTGTGTGTGTGTGTGTGTGTGTGTGTGTGTGTGTGTGTGTGTTTGCAGTGGAGCAGATTGAGCAGTTCCAGCATCTCCAGCAGTGTTGGGTATGTTACTAATTAATAATTGCATCGTCAAAATGTTTTTGTATAATTTGAGTGCATAAGCAACAGAAATTAAACTCTTTTAATTCTTTCAATTTGATTCAAACAATGCCTTTTACCTGTATTTATCATTCTTAAGCATTTTGTTAACAAAAATAACCTTACTTTATTAACAAATAGAACTACTCTGCACAAAAAAGGAGAAAAGATGAACAACACATAGTGTGTATTAAAACATGAAATGTTTCAAAGCAAGAACTGATTCATACATACACACTCACCGGCCACTTTATAAGGTACACCTTACTAGTGCCGGGTTGGACCTCTTTTGCCTTCAGAACTGCCTTAATCCTTCATGGCAGAGATTCAACAAGCTACTGGAAATATTCCTCAGAGATTTTGCTCCATATTGTCATGATAGCATCACACAGTTGCTGCAGATTTGTCGGCACATCCATGATGCCAATCTCCCGTTCCACCACATCCCAAAGGTGCTCGATTAGATTGAGCTCTGGTGACTGTGGAGGCCATTTGAGTACAGTGAACTCATTGTCATGTTCAAGAAACCAGTCTGAGATGATTGGCGCTTTATGACATGGTGCGTTATCCTGCTGGAAGTAGCCATCAGAAGATGGAGACACTGTGGTCATAAAGGGATGGATCCCAGTAGATCAGCAGTTTCTGAAATACTCAGAGCAGCCCGTCTGGCAGCAACAACCATGCCACGTTCAAAGTCTCTTAAATCCCCTTTCTTCCCCATTCTGATGCTCACTTTGACCTGCAGCAGATCGTCTTGACCATGTCTACATGCCTAAATGCAGTGAGCTGCTGCCATGTGATTGGCTGATTAGACATTTGCATTAACGAGCAGTTGGACAGGTGTACCTAATAAAGTGGCCGGTGAGTGTATTTTAGCACTGGCTAATTTAAAAATCCATCATTTCTTATGCATGTGCAGTCGTCTGATAAATGCCAAAAATACAATTCTACTGCTTCTCTGATTGGATTATACAGAGCTGTTAAATTCACGTCCAGTATTTAAGGCACATTAGCAGGACCAGACAGGAATCTGAGCCACCATGTCACCCTATTTTAAATAATGGAAACCCTTTAAATCTAGTTTTGACTGGTGTGTGTTGCAGGAGGAGCGTGTGTATGAGCTGGAGTGTGTGTGTCGTATCACTGCTGCGGCTCGAGGCTTTCTGACACGCAGACTCTTACACACACACAAGATCACACACCTGCGCAAAACCATACAGGTACAGACACTCCCACACACGCACACACACACACACATTAAAGATACATCATGAACGTCTCCATGATGTGTGTGTGTGTGTGTGTTTTAGGACTCCAGAGAGCTGCTCTTCTGTTTTCAGACCGATTCACAGATGAAGAGAGTCTCTGTGTCCCATCAGGACCTGATGCTGCAGGAGAGACTCACTGCACAGGTGACAGACACACACACACACACATACATATACAGTACTCATATACACACACTCACATTCTCTCTCTCACACACAGACACAAGCACTTTCTCACACACACATACTGTCTCACTTACCCACACACACACTCGCCCTCAGTGTGATGTTGTCTCTCACTCCGCTGTGTGTTTCAGCTGCGAGCGGCTCTTCAGGAAGTGCATCAGATCTTCTTCCTGTGGCCACTGAGAGACCGACTGACCCTCCTGCAGCGGGACAGAGAGAGATGCAGAGAGAGAACACACAGAGACACGGTACACACACACACACACGTCCTCATATACCACCAAAACATTGTAATATAGGTCATACCAATGTCATCATTACACACATTTCTGTCCTCATAAAATACATAAACAAGCACTCACGCACACACACACACACACATCAGGATCTGATTCTGCAGCAGCGGCTCACTACTCAGGTGACTAACACACTCAACGACACACACACAATCAGAGATACACTCACAGAAAAACACACTCATAGATACACACACACACACACATACACAGATATGCATTAACTAAGAAACACAAACACACATACACACACACACACACAAATACACTCAAGAGATATGCATATACTCAGAAACACACACACACTCTCAGAGATACACTCTCACTGACACACTGCCACAGACGCACACATATACTGTGTACAAACGTACACACACTCACACTGACCGTATTCCCTTGTGTCCAGCAGAAGGACAGTCCTGCACACACTCGTCTGCTGTCCTTGGCCACACAGAAAACACTCCACAGGAAGACTCAGAGGTGAAGCAGTGTGTGTGTGTGTGTGTGTGTGTGTGTCATCTGCAGCATCTTTAACATCATTAACACAAATCAGCATCTGTGTGTGCGTGTGTGTGTCTGCAGGAGTTCAGCAACGATCAGACAAGAGTGTCTAAATACCACACACACACACCCACACACCCACACACACCCACAGTGCTGAAAGTACCTGAAATCAGGACATACATAGACACGCACACACAGACACACACACAAATAAAAACACAAACACACACACTCGTACTTGTACATACATATAGACACACACATGCACTCACATGCTTTCATACACAGACATGCACGCAATCACACACACACACACACACACACACACACACACACACACACACACACACACACACACACACACACACACACACACAGTAGGGTTGGGCGATGTTGACCAATTTGGCAGCGTACAATGTCTATTGTGAAACATCGTGATGGACGATGGCATCGTCGTCAAAAGCGGGGGTTGGGGGGGGGGGGGGGGGGGGGGGGGGGGGGGGGGGGGTTGGTTAAATATCAAATAATTAAAAAATTAATTCATTGTAGCCTACTGTTTTTACTACCTGACCCACATGGTCTTTGCTTTACCCATAACCAAACCATAAATAAATAAAGTTACACACAAATGACTTTATTCGCCATATAACGATCGATGATTGGCTACTGCACTAGAAGGCGGGCTTTATTCGCCATATAACGATCGATGATTGGCTACTGCACTAGAAGGCGGGCTTTATTCCCCATATAACGATCGATGATTGGCTACTGCACTAGAAGGCGGGCTTTATTCGCCATATAACGATCGATGATTGGCTCCTGTACTAGTATGCGGGGCTTTATTCGCCATATAACGATCGATGATTGGCTCCTGTACTAGTATGCGGGGCTTTATTCGCCATATAACGATCGATGATTGGCTCCTGTACTAGAAGGCGGGCTTTATTCGCCATATAGCGATCGATGATTGGCTCCTGTACTAGAAGGCGGGCTTTATTCGCCATATAGCGATCGATGATTGGCTCCTGTACTAGAAGGCGAGCTTTATTCGCCATATAGCGATCGATGATTGGCTCCTGTACTAGAAGGCGGGCTTTATTCGCCATATAGCGATCGATGATTGGCTCCTGTACTTGAAGGCGGGCTTTATTCGCCATATAGCGATCGATGATTGGCTCCTGTACTAGAAGGCGGGCTTTATTCGCCATATAGCGATCGATGATTGGCTCCTGTACTAGAAGGCGGGCTTTATTCGCCATATAGCGATCGATGATTGGCTCCTGTACTAGAAGGCGGGCTTTATTTGCCATATAACGATCGATGATTGGCTCCTGTACTAGAAGGCGGGCTTTATTCGCCATATAGCGATCGGTGATTGGCTCCTGTACTAGAAGGCGGGCTTTATTCGCCATATAGCGATCGATGATTGGCTCCTGTACTAGAATGTGGGGCTTTATTCGCCATATAGTGATCGATGATTGGCTCCTGTACTAGAAGGCGGGCTTTATTCGCCATATAACGATCGATGATTGGCTCCTGTACTAGAAGGCGGGCTTTATTCGCCATATAACGATCGATGATTGGCTCCTGTACTAGAAGGCGGGCTTTATTCGCCATATAACGATCGATGATTGGCTCCTGTACTAGAAGGCAGGCTTTATTCGCCATATAACGATCGATGATTGGCTTCTGTACTAGAAGGCGGGCTTTATTCGCCATATAACGATCTATGATTGGCTCCTGTACTAGAAGGCGGGCTTTATTCGCCATATAGCGATCGATGATTGGCTCCTGTACTAGAAGGCGGGCTTTATTCGCCAAATAACGATCGATGATTGGCTCCTGTACTTGAAGGCGGGCTTTATTCGCCATATAGCGATCGATGATTGGCTCCTGTACTAGAAGGCGGGCTTTATTCGCCATATAGCGATCGATGATTGGCTCCTGTACTAGAAGGCGAGCTTTATTCGCCATATAGCGATCGATGATTGGCTCCTGTACTAGAAGGCGGGCTTTATTCGCCATATAACGATCGATGATTGGCTCCTGTACTAGAAGGCGGGCTTTATTCGCCATATAGCGATCGATGATTGGCTCCTGTACTAGAAGGAGCCAATTGGCTCCTGTACTAGAAGGTGGGCTTTATTCGCCATATAACGATCGATGATTGGCTCCTGTACTAGAAGGCGGGCTTTATTTGCCATATAGCGATCGATGATTGGCTCCTGTACTAGAAGGCGGGCTTTATTCGCCATATAGCGATCGATGATTGGCTTCTGTACTAGAAGGCGGGCTTTATTCGCCATATAGCGATCGATGATTGGCTCCTGTACTAGAAGGCGGGCTTTATTCCCCATATAACGATCGATGATTGGCCTCCTGTACTAGAAGGCGGGCTTTATTCGCCATATAGCGATCGATGATTGGCTCCTGTACTAGAAGGCGGGCTTTATTCGCCATATAGCGATCGATGATTGGCTCCTGTACTATAAGGCGGGCTTTATTCGCCATATAACGATCGATGATTGGCTCCTGTACTAGTATGCGGGGCTTTATTCGCCATATAACGATCGATGATTGGCTCCTGTACTAGTATGCGGGGCTTTATTCGCCATATAGCGATCGATGATTGGCTCCTGTACTAGAAGGCGGGCTTTATTCGCCATATATCGATCGATGATTGGCTCCTGTACTAGAAGGCGGGCTTTATTCGCCATATATCGATCGATGATTGGCTCCTGTACTAGAAGGCGGGCTTTATTCGCCATATAGCGATCGACGATTGGCTCCTGTACTAGAAGGCGAGCTTTATTCGCCATATAGCGATCGATGATTGGCTCCTGTACTAGAAGGCGGGCTTTATTCGCCATATAACGATCGATGATTGGCTCCTGTACTAGAAGGCGGGCTTTATTCGCCATATAGCGATCGATGATTGGCTCCTGTACTAGAAGGAGCCAATTGGCTCCTGTACTAGAAGGTGGGCTTTATTCGCCATATAACGATCGATGATTGGCTCCTGTACTAGAAGGCGGGCTTTATTTGCCATATAGCGATCGATGATTGGCTCCTGTACTAGAAGGCGGGCTTTATTCGCCATATAGCGATCGATGATTGGCTTCTGTACTAGAAGGCGGGCTTTATTCGCCATATAGCGATCGATGATTGGCTCCTGTACTAGAAGGCGGGCTTTATTCCCCATATAACGATCGATGATTGGCTCCTGTACTAGAAGGCGGGCTTTATTCGCCATATAGCGATCGATGATTGGCTCCTGTACTAGAAGGCGGGCTTTATTCGCCATATAGCGATCGATGATTGGCTCCTGTACTATAAGGCGGGCTTTATTCGCCATATAACGATCGATGATTGGCTCCTGTACTAGTATGCGGGGCTTTATTCGCCATATAACGATCGATGATTGGCTCCTGTACTAGTATGCGGGGCTTTATTCGCCATATAACGATCGATGATTGGCTCCTGTACTAGTATGCGGGGCTTTATTCGCCATATAGCGATCGATGATTGGCTCCTGTACTAGAAGGCGGGCTTTATTCGCCATATAGCGATCGATGATTGGCTCCTGTACTAGAAGGCGGGCTTTATTCGCCATGTAGCGATCGATGATTGGCTCCTGTACTAGAAGGCGAGCTTTATTCGCCATATAGCGATCGATGATTGGCTCCTGTACTAGAAGGCGGGCTTTATTCGCCATATAGCGATCGATGATTGGCTCCTGTACTAGAAGGCGGGCTTTATTCGCCATATAGCGATCGATGATTGGCTCCTGTACTAGAAGGCGGGCTTTATTCCCCATATAACGATCGATGATTGGCTCCTGTACTAGAAGGCGGGCTTTATTCGCCATATAGCGATCGATGATTGGCTCCTGTACTAGAAGGCGGGCTTTATTCGCCATATAACGATCAATGATTGGCTCCTGTACTAGTATGCGGGGCTTTATTCGCCATATAACGATCGATGATTGGCTCCTGTACTAGAAGGCGGGCTTTATTCGCCTTATAGCGATCGATGATTGGCTCCTGTACTAGAAGGCGGGCTTTATTCGCCATATAACGATCGATGATTGGCTCCTGTACTAGAAGGCGGGCTTTATTCGCCATATAGCGATCGATGATTGGCTCCTGTACTAGAAGGCGGGCTTTATTCGCCATATAGCGATCGATGATTGGCTCCTGTACTATAAGGCGGGCTTTATTCGCCATATAACGATCGATGATTGGCTCCTGTACTAGAAGGTGGGCTTTATTCGCCATATAGCGATCGATGATTGGCTCCTGTACTATAAGGCGGGCTTTATTCGCCATATAACGATCGATGATTGGCTCCTGTACTAGTATGCGGGGCTTTATTCGCCATATAACGATCGATGATTGGCTCCTGTACTAGTATGCGGGCTTTATTCGCCATATAGCGATCGATGATTGGCTCCTGTACTAGAAGGCGGGCTTATTCGCCATATAGCGATCGATGATTGGCTCCTGTACTAGAAGGCGGGCTTTATTCGCCATATAGCGATCGATGATTGGCTCCTGTACTAGAAGGCGGGCTTTATTCGCCATATAACGATCGATGATTGGCTCCTGTACTAGAAGGCGGGCTTTATTCGCCATATATCGATCGGTGATTGGCTCCTGTACTAGAAGGCGGGCTTTATTCGCCATATAACGATCGATGATTGGCTCCTGTACTAGAAGGCGGGCTTTATTCGCCATATAGCGATCGGTGATTGGCTCCTGTACTAGAAGGCGGGCTTTATTCGCCATATAGCGATCGATGATTGGCTTCTGTACTAGAATGTGGGGCTTTATTCGCCATATAGCGATCGATGATTGGCTTCTGTACTAGAAGGCGGGGCTTTATTCGCCATATAACGATCGATGATTGGCTCCTGTACTAGAAGGCGGGCTTTATTCGCCATATAACGATTGATGATTGGCTCCTGTACTAGAAGGCGGGCTTTATTCGCCATATAACGATCGATGATTGGCTCCTGTACTAGTATGCGGGCTTTATTCGCCATATAGCGATCGATGATTGGCTCCTGTACTTGAAGGCGGGCTTCATTCGCCATATAACGATCGATGATTGGCTCCTGTACTTGAAGGCGGGCTTTATTCGCCATATAGCGATCGATGATTGGCTCCTGTACTAAAAGGCGGGCTTTATTCGCCATATAGCGATTGATGATTGGCTCCTGTACTAGAAGGCGGGCTTTATTCGCCATATAGCGATCGATGATTGGCTCCTGTACTAGTATGCGGGGCTTTATTCGCCATATAACGATCGATGATTGGCTCCTGTACTAGAAGGCGGGCTTTATTCGCCATATAGCGATCGATGATTGGCTCCTGTACTAGAAGGCGGGCTTTATTCGCCATATAGTGATCGATGATTGGCTCCTGTACTAGAAGGCGAGCTTTATTCGCCATATAGCGATCGATGATTGGCTCCTGTACTAGAAGGCGGGCTTTATTCGCCATATAACGATCAATGATTGGCTCCTGTACTAGTATGCGGGCTTTATTCGCCATATAACGATCGATGATTGGCTTCTGTACTAGAATGCGGGGCTTTATTCGCCATAGAAGGCGGGCTTTATTCACCATATAACAATCGATGATTGGCTCCTGTACTAGAAGGCGGGCTTTATTCGCCTTATAGCGATCGATGATTGGCTCCTGTACTAGAAGGCGGGCTTTATTCGCCATATAGCGATCGATGATTGGCTCCTGTACTAGAAGGCGGGCTTTATTCGCCATACAGCGATCGATGATTGGCTCCTGTACTAGAAGGCGGGCTTTATTCGCCATATAGCGATCGATGATTGGCTCCTGTACTAGAAGGCGGGCTTTATTCGCCATATAGCGATCGATGATTGGCTCCTGTACTAGAAGGCGGGCTTTATTCGCCATATAGCGATCGATGATTGGCTCCTGTACTAGAAGGCGGGCTTTATTCGCCATATAGCGATCGATGATTGGCTCCTGTACTAGAAGGCTACTAGAAGTACTTGTAGCATTTTCTGCCGTCTTTGGGTCGTTTTCACACCACACTGATTGCTTTAGTCTGAACCAGTTGAAAAGAACCAAAAATGCTGTCATGTGACAAAACCCACATCACTCATTGGCCAAATGTCGTTAAACGTATTTCTGAATCTGCTTATCGATTGGTCAGAATTCCTGTGCGGCAAAATGCCAATGGAACTCCCACACGTGCACAAACTGGCAGACACAAAATATCGCTTTTGACTATGGAGCTACGACTGCGCTGGCTGATTGTATCCCTGCTCATAGTATACGATATAATTTGTATACATCACTTTAGACAAACTATAGAGTTCGAGAATGAAGTGCAGATGCGGCTGAAAAACAATAGCTGCGTCCCAAATGGCACACTATACACTATCACCATGTACTTATGCACTTACACACTCAAATGTATAGTACATGTATGTAGTGTTGTCCCAAATGAAGCACTAATGTTTTTTTACTAAGCGGAAATTCAAACCGTTTCCCTCATGACGGTTGCCAAATTAGTGAAATAAATGACTAAACTATGAAATAATACCTGCCATGAGTATAACCGCATTCTCCATCGGGAGGCGCTATAATCACTCTCCTAGGAGAATTTTGCTTTCACCATCCCAAATAAATAAAAGTTGTCCAACATGTGCGCCCGATAGCTCCACCCCTTCCGCTACATGAGCAAAGCTGCGGTCGTTGAGTGCGTGAAGTGTCCATCATTCCACACTTCATTTTACCGGCTGAATGAGTGCATCGTCCAGGTAATTAAAGTGCACTTATTATTTTTAGAGTTTTCAGTGTAAACGCACTACTAGCACTATTTATACTACAAAATGGCGTAGAATAGTGCATAAGTATGCGATTTGGGACGCACCTAATGTTTTAACGTGATGCAAACGGCAAAGGCACATCGTACGTCACTTCAGGAGAAGGCGTGAATTATTCATTCATTCATTTTCTTGTCGGCTTAGTCCCTTTATTAACCTGGGGTCGCCACAGCGGAATGAACCGCCAACTTATCCAGCACATTTTTACGCAGCGGATGCCCTTCCAGCCGCAACCCATCTCTGGGAAACATCCACACACTCATCCACACTCATACATTACGGACAATTTAGTCTACCCAATTCACCTGTACCGCATGTGTTTGGACTGTGGGGGAAACCGGAGCACCCGGAGGAAACCCATGCGAACACAGGGAGAACATGCAAACTCCACACAGAAATGCCAACTGACCCAGCAGAGATTCGAACCTGCGACCCAGCGACCTTCTTGCTGTGTGTTACGACCCCCTCGTTAGAGTCGCAGCATAAAAGAGCTCAAACAACAAAAGAATATATATGCAACTTATTTATTATACATAAAACTAATAGAACAACAAATCAATGAACAAACAAATGTCTAGGGAATAATAAAGAAAGTAAGTAACTTTAACTACACATATAAATAATGCCAAACAAAACCATAGGGCTGCAGAAACAGAGATGGTCTTAACACGAGGACGGCCAAACAGCCACACCGACCTCCCGAAGCTAGCACATGACTCGTATTTATATAATTTAAACCAATTGGTGAGCAACAAGACGTCCAATCAGGATCTGCCACATCCATACTGGAATTCAGGGGTCGTCACACTGTGAGGCAACAGCACTACCTACTTCGCCACTGTGTCGCAAAGGCGTGAATTAATTTGGCTAAACTGCAACATGGTCATCTTTCGGAAACATTACCAACGATCCATCAGGTAATGTTTTTCCCCCTCTCTCTCTCTTTTGGTAAAGCGCTGTGCATTATGGTTGCTACATTCACACCTGCCCAAACGAACCGCACCAAGAGGGAAAACGAACTCTAGTGCGATTCAAGCCAACTAAAGGCAGTTGTGAAAACACCCTCAAATTATTTGCTTATTAATAACCTCATGTGGAACTCTGAATCTGCGTCTCATTTCAGAGTCTGCTACTGTCCACCAGAGGTCACATTTCAGTCGCAGACGCACACTTTGAGAGTCTTCCTGACTGAATGAATGAAATACGCTGTTTTCCATCATCTGGCAACCCGCGGTGCTGAAATATAATTGGCTAAACTGGCATTGGGCGGGTTAAAGAGACCAAAACAAAGACAGACGTTTCAGCATGTAACACACATGTTCACAGCAGAATATCTGACTTCAGCATTGTGTTTCAGATAACCAAGAGTGTTCACTGAGCATGTTTCTGAATATCTGCACACATATTATGCTGTTTATATGATTTACAAGAGTTAAACACTCATACAGCACCTATAAATAGAGAGAAAACACACACACACTCAGTGATTGTAAAAACATAACACTGTGCTTTATTTCTTCATCATAACACTGAATGGTTGATCCTCGTCATACACACACACACACACACACACACACACACACACTATGCATGAGCACAGACAGAAGTGCTTACTGTTACAGGTGCAATCATAATAATACAACGTAATAACACTGTTTATACAACTAAACAAATCTGAAGTCCGATAAACACACACACACACTCGTCTGCTCCATCATCATGGCCTTTATATTCCACTTGTAGCTTTTAGAGTCCAATCACAGTCGAGATTAATTGTACCGCGGTAAAATATAAAACATAAAGCTGCTCTCTCAGTCACACACTGATCTCAAATCAGCACAAACACAAGCTACAAAACCACACACACACACACACACACACACAAGTGCAATAATCCATCACAACAGTCTTTGGCATGATCATACGGGTTATTATTATTATACAAGTTAAAGTTTCTGCTTAATTATAAATGCATAGAAAGTCCTGAATCCAAAGGCTTTGGTGTAATAAACTGTGCACATTATGAATGAACACTATAAGACCGTCTTTATGATTGTCCACTTGCAATTCACACACAAATGAATGGTTTTAAGTGAATGTTCTGGGATCAGTGATGATGTCTTATTCAATTACTTTAAATGTTTTCTGTTTAATGACACATCAATTAGAGTTCACTAATAACGAGCTTCATATTTTAATCTAAATTGATATACAGTATATATATATATATATATTAATCCTAATTCACATTCATTCATTTTCCTTCAGCTTAGTCCTCTTATTCATCAGGGGTCGACACAGCGGAATGAACCGCCAACTATTCCAGCATATGTTTTACACAGTGGATGCCCTTCCAGCTGACACCCAGTACTGGGAAACACCCATACACACTCATTCACACACACACACACACACACACACACAGTGACAGTGCTAACCGGTGAGCCATTGTGTAGCCCCCTTTAATTACAACATAGTGAAGTAAACTTTAGGATCCCGCTTTTCATAGAATTATGATTTTACAATTCAAGTTTTTTTATTTACTTGGTATTTTGCATCGCTCAATTTCCTTTGCATTTTTGAATGTCGAGTTTCATCACTCAATATCTTTTTCTTGGCATTCAGAGAGGAATTCACATTAATTCATTCATTTTCTTTTTGGCTTAGTCCCTTTATTAATCTGGCGTAGCCACAGCGGAATGAACCACCAACTTATCCAGCATATGTTTTACACAGCGGATGCCTTTCCAGCTGCAACCCAGTACTGGGAAACATCCATACACGTTCATTCACACACACACACACACACTCATACACTACAGACAATTTAGTTGATCAATTCCCCTATAGCGCATGTGTTTGGACTGTGGGGGAAACCGGAGCACCCGGAGGAAACCCAACATGGGGAGAACCTGCAAACTCCACACAGAAACTCCAACTGACCCAGCTAGGACTCGAACCAGTGACCTTCTTGCTGTGAGGCGATTGTGCTACCTACTGCGCCATGGTGCTGCCCGGGTAATTCATAATTTAACTTTTTTTTTTTTTTTTTTTTTTGAATTTCGAGTTTATCATTGGCAATTCCAATAGTTTTTTTTTTTTTTTTTTTTTTTAGAAATTCTGAGTTTACATCTCAATAATTCTGAGCATAATACGCAAGAAACATTTTTTGCCTGAACTCACAGTTCATTATTTGCAATTCCAATTCTTCTTCTTAGAAATCTTAGTTTACTTCGACCCTCTCTGACGTATGTACAGTTGAAGTCAGAATTATTCATTATTAATTTTTATTTTTAAAAATTGATTTTTATTTTCCAAATGATGTTTAACAGAGCAAGTAAATTTTTACAGTATGTCTGAAAATATTTTTTCTTCTGGAGAAAGTCTTATTTGTTTAATTTTAGCTAGAATAAAAGCAGTTTTTAATTTTTTAAACACCATTTTAAGGTCAATATTATTAGCCCCTTTAAGCAAATTTTTCTTTGATTGTCTCCAGAACAAACCATCATTATACAATAACTTGCCTAATTACCCTAACCTGCCTAGTTACCCTAATTAACCTAGTGAAGCCTTTAAATGTCACTTTAAGCTGTATAGAAGTGTCTTGAATAATATCTAGTCTAATATTATTTACTGTCATCATGACAAAGAGAAAATAAATCAGTTATTAGAGATGAGTTATTAAAACTATTATGATTAGAAATGTGTTGACAAAATATTCTCTCCGTTAAACAGAAATTGGGCAAAAAATGAAACGGGGGCTAATAATTCAGGGGGGCTAATAATTATGACTTCAACTGTATATTTAGTTATTGAAATTATTTGTTACCAGTTTATTTTTACTGTTAATTTTATATATTTTAATTTATGAAACGTTTGTTTTGTGTTCCATTACTTTATAGTTTGTAAAAAAAATGTTTAGCAATGGGAAATGTACTTTTCACTCTCTTAAGTGAAATATTTGTACTGTAAATGTTGCTATTATTGAAAAAAAAAGAGGAGAAATTCTGAGTTCACATCTCAATAATTCTGAGCATAATACACTTTCTCCCTGAACTCGCAGTTTATTATTTGCAAATACAATTATTTTTCTTAGACATCATAGTTTACATCTCACAATTTCTTTAATTTTTTTGATATCTTAACATATCAATAACGCTTTTATTGGAATTCACAATTCACAATTTTTATTATTATTTTTAATTCTGAATTTATTCTTTGCAATTGCAATTATTTTCCTTGAAATGCACATCTCAATTTTCTCTTCTTGGAGTCTGTTAAAGAATAAATCACACATTTCTGAACAGGGACGACAGGCTGGGTCAGTTGGTGTTTCTGTGTGGAGTTTGCATGTTCTCCCCGTGTTGGTGTGGGTTTCCTCCGGATGCTCCGGTTTCCCCCACAGTCCAAACACATGCGCTATAGGGGAACTGATCATCTACACTGGCCATAGTGTATGAGTGTGTGTGTGAATGAGTGTGTATGGGTGTTTCCCAGTACTGGGTTGCGGCTTGAAGGGCATCTGCTGTGTAAAACATATGCTGGAATAGTTGGCGGTTCATTCCACTGTGGTGACCCCTGATAAATAAAGGGACGGAAGGTAAATGAATGAATTTCTGGGCAGCGTGTGTTTGGTAATAAGTTAGCCTCGTGCCTTACGTCAAACACTGATTTTAGCCTCACATTGTCAACATAACGTGAACTGATCCCAGAACATTTCTTAAACACGAGCTCACAGGAATGTCAGGAATACCTTCACAATTACACAGCACACAGGAACAACACAAGAGTGAAAATAATGCTGGTGCTGGCGGAGAAACACAAAACGGAATGATGAAACACACACAGCAGCGTCAAGAGTCGTACACACACGCACACACACACACACACAGTCGTCCTTCAGCTTTTATGATTAGATATGCATCATTATAATAATCCATACGCGTCAGAAGAATAAAATCAGACGTTTTGTGCTTATAGATATTACATTACAGTCGCTGCTATGAAATATTCTACAACGCACCATAAACACGGTCATACACTTTTGAAAAAAATTATATTATATTATATAGCATATTTGTCATGTTTTATATCTTGTAGTGTCTTATATAATGCAATGCATGCAGTAAAGAGCGCAGTACGTGAGCCTGAGGTCATGTTATAGATCGCTTAAACTCAAGTTTTGCATAAATAAGTTCATTTAGGCTCTGTGTTTATATTAACATTGTTCATAAATGAATGCTGCAGCTGCGTCATACTAAATGATTGATTCCTGTTCGGAACGGCGTTCAAAATAAGCAGGATTTTGATTTCAAATACATGTTTACTAAGTTTTATTTGTAAAAGATTATTTTGCACTAAGCATTTTTGTCTTTTTCTATTGAAAATATCTACAAGTTCTGAAAACAAGATATAAAATCTCTGAAAAATGCTTAAAAAGTGACCAAAAATCCAATGGTGTCATAAAAATACATGTTATTTAGTTAAATTAGTCTTATTCAAGCATAATATTATTTTGATATCTATCATTTAAATGAGATATAACTATTAACGTTTTAGGATGCATCTTGATTTAACATGGTTTAGATGTTTATCACAGAAAACAAGACAAAAATGTAAAGAAACAGCATGCTTTGCAGAGGAAAATGCTTGTAAACATGTCATTTTCTATTTTATTTACTGATGTTTTGCATTGTTTTTGAAAATGATAATGAACCTGCTAAGATTTGTTTTTGCAAAAAAATGTTATTGGTTTAAATTTTTGGCTGTGATTACAGCAAACAGAGCCTCAACACTGTACATGCAACGTAATGCATGCTATTATTCTCTCATCATTATAAACTCATCTGCATCTGACCGCTGTGCATGTTCACAGGCATCACAGTGCATTTCTGTCTTGTTTTCTATATAAAAACAAATCTAAAAATGATTAAACCAAGATATTTGCACTATTTATTGCATCTGTATTTAATGCATCTAAAATACATCTTGATTTTATAAGGTTTAGATATTAATTTCAGAACACTAAAGAGGAGCCCTTTTTTGCAGCGTTCTTCTATATTTACTGATATTTCTGAATGTAATATTGAAATGTGATTTATGCACCAATGCGACTTCACTTGCTGTTTTCCAGAAAATATGTTATTTATATTAATTTTGGCACCAATTAATGCAAACAAAGCATCAATACTGTAGATGCATGCTTTTAAAGTTGCATTATTTTTAGAAAACACATCTGGAATAGAGCGATGTGCATGTCTACAGGCAGATGTTGATTTGTTTGGCTTGAAATGAACGTGTCGAAGTGTGTTTTTGTCTTGTTCTCTGTTAAAAATATATATATAAAGATGATTAAACCAAGATATTTGTACTATTTAATGCATCTAATGAATGCATCTGTATTTAATGCATCTAAAATACATCTTGATTAGATATTCATCTCATAAAATTTGAAATGTGATTTATGCACAACTTCACCTGCTGTTTTCCAGAAAATACGTTATTTATATTCATTTTGGCACTGATAAATGCAAATAGAGTCTCAATGCTGTAGATGCAACTTGATGCATGGTTTAAAAGCTGCATTATTTTTTACACAGCGTCTTAAAAACACGTCTGATTAATGGAAATACTGCACATGCAACTTAATGCATGTTTTAAGAGTTGCATTATTTTAAAAGCGCGTCTGTAATTCTACAGGCAGACGTTGCTCTGTTTGGTTAACTCTCTCTCCAGGTCTGAAATAAGTATGTCAAAGTCCATTTTTGTCTCATTTTCTATTTAAAAAAATCAATTAATGATAACCCAAGATACATATACTTGAGTAAATTGACGTTTAAAACAAAAAAACTAAATAAATAGTCATTGGTGTGAAATAAATAGTGTTAATCACTATTTTTTTTAATCCTACAGAAAATTATATTTAGTCTATTTCCAGCATAACTCACATCAGATAAGAAATTATTATTAAAGTTTCATAATGCATCTAAAATACGTCTTGATTTAATAATGTTTAGGTATTCATCCCAGAAAACAAGACAAAAATACTGAGCTTTTTTATGCAGCGTAAACATTATGCAGCGTTCTTTTAATATTCACCGATATTTCTGAATGTAACATTGAAATGTGCATTGTGAATTGAAATTATGCACCAATGCAGCTTCACTTGCTGCTTTCAGAATATATGCTAACTATATTAAATTCAGCACTGAACAATGCAAATATGTGCAACTTAATGCATGTCTTAAAAGTGGCATTATTTTAAAAGCATGCCTGTAGTTTTACAGACAGATGTCGATCTGTTTGGCTAACTCACTCTCTCTCTCCAGGTCTGAAATGAACATGTGAAAGTCCATTTTTGTCTTGGTTTTGGTTACAGTTTTTTTTTTTTTGGTTCTATATATTTGTACTATTTAATGCATCTAATTAGTGCATCTGTATTTAATGCATGTAAAATACATCTTGATGTAATAATGTTTAGATATTCATCTCAGAAAACAAGACAAAAATACTAAAAAGCTTTTACAGCAGCGTAAAAATGATGTTTTTGTTATTGTTACTGATATTTTTGAATGTATTATTGACATGTGTTTTATGCTCCAATACAACTTCACTTGCTGTTGTCCAGAAAATATGTTATTTAAATAGTTTTTGCCACTGATAATTGCAAAAAGAGCCTCAATACTGTAGATGCAACTTGATGCAAGGTTTAAAAGCTGCATTATTTTTAACGCAGCATCTTAAAAACACGTCTGAAAAATAGAAATACAGCACATGCAACTTAATGCATGGTTTAGGAGTTGCAATATTTTTAAATGCACATCTGTAATTCTACAGGCAGACGTTGCTCTGTTTGACTAACTCTATCTCTCCAGGTCTAACATGAGTGTGTCCATTTTTATCTTGTTTTTTTTATTTAAAAAAATACAAAATTATAGACCAAGATACATTTACTTGAGACACGCTTGCGGTTAAAACATGAAAACAAAAACAATAGTCAATGGTGTGAAATAATTACTATTTTTTGACTCTACTGGAAATTATATTTAGTCTAATTCCAGCATAACTCATCCATTTTTATCTTGTTTTCTATTTTAAAAAATAAAAAAAATGATAAACCAAGATACATTTACTTGACAAAATTGACGTTTAAAACATAAAAACAAAAACACGTGTCCATAATGTGAAAAAATAATGTTACTTACAATTTTTTTTGACCCTACCGGAAATTATATAGTCTATTTCCAGCATAGCTCACATCAGATCAGAATCAGTTTCATAATGCATCTAAAATACATCTTGATTTAATAATGTTTAGATATTCATCCCAGAAAACAAGACAAAAATACTGAGCTTTTTTATGCAGCGTAAACATTATGCAGCGTTCTTTTAATATTCACCGATATTTCTGAATGTATTATTGAAATGTGATTTATGCGCCAATGCAACTTTACTTGCTGCTTTCAGAAAATATGATAATTATATTCAATTTGGCACTAAATAATGCAAATACTGTACATGCAACTTAATGCATGTTTTAAGAGTGGTATTATTTTTAAAAGTATGCCTGTAATTTTACAAACAGATGTTGATCTGTTCGGCTAACTCTCTCTCTAGGTCTGAAATGAGCGTGTCATCATCCATTTTTGTCTTGGTTTTTGTTACCAAAAAAAGAAAGAAAAAGAAACCAAGATATTTGTACTATTTAATGCATCTAATTAATGCATCTGAATTTAATGCATCTAAAATACATCTTGATAATGTTTAGATATTCATCTCAGAAAATAAGACAAAAATACTGAGGAGCTTCTTTTAGCAGCGTAAAAATTATGTTTTTTTTACTGATATTCCTGAATGTAATATTTGCACCAATGCAACTTCGCTTGCTGTTTTCCAGAAAATATGCTAAGTATATTAAGTTTGGCACTTAATAATGCATATGCTGCACATGCAGTATTAAAAGTTGCATTATTTTTTACGCAGCATCTGAAAAATGCATCTGAGTAATGCAAATACTGTATATGAAACTTAATGCATGTTTTAAATGTTATTTTTAAATGTCAGTTTGATATTACAGATAATATTGAAATGTGGTTTATGCACCAATGCGATGCAAACAGAGCATCAATACTGCAGATGAAACTTAATGCGTGGTTTAAAAGCTGCATTATTTAACGCAGCATCTTAAAAGCACGTCTGAAACCGCATTAATGCAACTTCACTTGCTGTTTTCCAGAAAATATGCCAAGTTTATTCATTTTGGCACCAATTAAAGCAAACAGAGCCTCAATACTGCAGATGCAGCCTAATGCATGGTTTAAAACCGGCACTATTTTTAGCACAGCATCTTAAAATGTATCTGGGTAATTTAAAAACTGTAAATGCTACTTAATGCATGTATTAAACATTATTTTGAAATCTCACTTTGCATTACAGATAGTTCTGAATGTAATATTGAAATGTGCTTTATGCACCAATGCGATGAAAACAGCCTCAATACTGCAGATGCAACTTAACGCATGGTTTAAAAGCTGCATTATTTTTAACGCAGCGTCTTAAAAACACGTCTGGAACTTTCGTTTATATTTACTGATATTGCTGAATATATTATTGAAATGTGTTTTATGCACCAATGCAACTTCACTTATGCTAATTATATTCATTTTGGCACTGATTAATGCAAACAGAGCCTCAATACTGTAGATGCAACCTAATAAATGGTTTAAAACCGGCACTATTTGTAATACTGCATCTTAAAAACGCGTCTGAGTAATGCAGACACTGTAGATGCAGCCTAATGCATGTTTTAAACGTTGCATTACTTTTAAAGCAGCATCTTAAAAATGCATCTGAGTAATGTACAGACTGTCCATGCAACTGAACGCATGTATTGAAAGCTGCACTCTTTCTAAGCGCACGTGTGTCATTCTACAGGCAGATGTTGATCTGTTTGGCTAACTCTCTCTCCAGGTCTGAAATGAGCGTGTCGAAGTCCTTCAGACTCAGTCGGCAGGTGAACGGAGCGTCGAAGTCTAGTGTGAAGTCGTCCATGTACAAACCGTCCGCCGTCGTCCACACTTCCTGCTTCTTTTCCTCATCGCTTTCACTTCCCGCCACCTCATCGTAATCTGCCTCGTCGTTGGACAGGAAGTCCCGCCCACAGACGCTCCAGTCGCCAGCGTAGCGGTTGCAGGGTGGGCTCTCCAGCCGGCCACGTCCCCTACGGGAGACCACCACTTCCTGTGCTGGGGGAAGATCCATGTGGAGCGGCGCTCGCTGACAGAGACGCACTGATGCGTTGTGGGACTCCTGAGGCTGATCGCAGTCCTCCAGCACTCTATCTGTAGGCACTGGAGAGAGAGAAAGAGCATTAAAAATACATTCATGTCTAATAATATGTCAATAAACAGGACATTAACACAACAACAGGTGCTTTTGTGAATTTGGACTCTGTTCTTAAACTCTGCTCACGTGCATTAGGTTAATAATTTGCATAATACACGCCCACACCAGCTCCATATAAGGGCTTTCCACAAAACCCTTGTCCAGGATAAATTATAAGAAGTCGAATTATGAAGAGGAAAGAATTATGGCACTAAAACAAAAGAAAATGTACTTTAACGGTCATGAGGGCTTCGATGTTGGATGTGAAGTGAAGCTTAATTTTAAACTAATTTCGAGAGGAGCATGTGCTCATGATTGACCCAGCTGGCCCACATTAGCTAATCATGATCCTCCAATCAAAGGATCCGAAGTCACTATATATATATCCTCATTTCCTTTCTACAACTGTCTTCATCTGGAAGAAAGACCCCTCCTCCCCTTCTTCCACCTTTGTCCAGAATGGGCGGCACAGTGGCCCAGTGACTAGCACTGTTGCCTCACAGCAAGAATACCAACGGCGTCAGGTCCTTGCTGGGCCATCTGGTATTTCTGTGCGGAGTTTGCATATTCTCCCCGTGTCCGCGTGGGTTTCCCCCGGGTCCCCCGGTTTCCTCCCACCATCCAAATATGCTCTATATTATAGATAAAATAAGCCTAAATCTTTTTCTAATGTCTTACTGTCAAGAAGTTCACCTTGGCCTCAGCAGCGGGGGAGTTTGAGATCGACCTGAGCTCAATTTCCCCTCGCCATGTGAAAGAGGGGAGCCCTGGGCCCGAGGATCCCTTGAGCTCAGGGCTCTCTCCCGGGACAGCATGCCAAACAAGCTATATGATACACACGCCAAGGAAAACACACTGCATTCTTGTTGACTTTAAAAAAGACTGTGTGTTTATGATGCAGGGCAGCCACACTATCAACGGCCTTAAAGCTCAGGCGCTTTTTCTGCTCAGAGTGTTTTTTTTCCAGCTGCAGGCGCACAGAGCGATCCGTCAAAACACAAGACACAGCTGGTGAACACAAGACACCTGCGAGGCACATGAACACTGCGCAAAACACTTGATGGCAATAGAAAATCCTTTTAAAAGAGGGGTCTGACTACACACATGGTGTGATCAGGGCCTGAACATCACTCAGCGCTCTCAGAAAACACATCTGTGCACTCTCTAAATATGCAGACACTAGCTGTGTTTATAAAACTGGATTATGGCATAAAAGACGTGCGAATAAAGCTGCGTTTCCATCCAACGAGTGAAAGCGAACTAAATCATCACTTCCTAAATAACTGGCGCCAAATATCAACAGTAGAAACTGAATTTGCTGCAGTAGGAGAAGCTGCTTCAATCTTTTCTTCATCTAATAAATGACTTGTGCCTCAGAAGGCAATCCTGACACGCAGTGAACACGCGGTGGCGTTTGAAGGTGTCAGATGCGGAGCACAGACGCTCTTGATTCTGGAGGTCAATAAAGGGCCATGAAACCCCCCTGTCTCAGCAGGGTGTTTTCACACCTCTAGTTTGAAAAAAGTCAGGAAAGTGGGCGTGTCCAGCTCTGGGAGTGTGGGAGTGTCGGGGGAGGGAAAGAGGGAAGGTCTTGCAAAGAAGGGAGTTTCCATTTGGGCACGCGCTGATTTCACAGGCAAAACAAACACACAGAGGCTGATTTGATACCGCACGGCGAATGAGAGAAAAAAAGTCCTCCGCATTTCTCTGTAACTTATGTACTCGGTAGGTAGCGTCAGAAAGCCGTGTGTGTATAGACTATCCTGTCACAAAATGCAGCGAAAATCCTGCACAACGGGAATAGTTTGTGTTTACATGTTTACACTCGGAGAGCAGCATTTACAGCGGATCTTTCAGTCTATAATATTGTACTATAATATTGCAGTGATATTAACATACTGTAAACTTAGTAACTCAATCATTTTGACTATGGTATGTCTTTATAAACTGAAAGAGCACTGCTGACCACTGCAAACACTTACCAAATCTGTAGACAGAAAATCAAACTGGAGCTGTGTCTTTTTATTAAAAGTAGACGAGCGGCAAATCCGGATTTCACCATTTCCAGATGCGAAAAGCTCTCGGGTAAAAATGTTCCTTACAAACGCGTTTCTGTGGCGTGCACTGTAATCCACACGTGAGTCCAGCTGCTCTCCCATAGAGGGAAAATGAAAACAAAACCTTCACTGCAGCACACTAATAAACACAACACCGACGACTCGTGTCTCCAAATTCTTGTACTTTCACTTGTTTTAGCAACACAACGTGGCGTCTCTCTGCCGTCTGAACACTGTAAACAGGTAAACAGTCTCCGGAGCTATCATGCATATTAATGAAGTTTCGCGTCATACACAATAGAGCGCACTGATTGGTTTGAAGCACGTCTTTGTCATGAATTAATGCCGCACACTTAGATACGTCACAATGTTCTCGAAAGGACAGACAGCCACTCTCCACTCTGGATTTACACCTAAGTATCTCATGGCCGTGACGCAGCTTCAAAAATTCGTTTCAAACTGGAAGAACGAATTTGCTCAAAATAACGCAAAAACAACCAATTTTCTCTTTTTAGTGCAATATATGTGTCCTGATAGTGTTTATAGCAGCGTGGGACACAGATATGACTGTCAACAGCTCAACACATGTGTTCTGGTGTTTCGTGACCCTTTAATAATATAGTAACACTAATACTGAAACGGTAAGGCGTTTTAGAATGACCAAAACAACATGTCAGATGTTCTACAGTGTGCTCAGCCTGCTGGTTTGTCCATTCACACACATTTTAATCATCACATGATCTCTTATAACTAAATCACATGACCTTTTTAATGCTCACACTGGAATTTGTGCGGTAAAAGTGTTTCCATCATAGTTTATGCGCATCTTCTCTTATCGAATTAAAAGTTTATCCTACTCAGTTATGTGCATGTGTTTTTTATGCTCATTTTCAAAATTTATGCGCATCATGGCGTTAACCAATCATGCGCATAACCAAAATGTGCATTAAAATAGGTGGATGGACACATAGCTACTGTAAGTCTCCCAGGAAAAACAGTAGGTATGATTTGAGAGGACAAATGTGTGAACAGCCCCTCAAACTGTGCATTTCTCGCTCTACTGGGATCAGTCCGACATCGCTCTACTCAATTGGTCTCGGCTCGATTCAAACGAACTCTGGAGCGGATCGATTGTAGTAAGAAAGCAAAACTAACTGACAAACCAGGCTAAATCAGTGTATAATGGTTGTGTAATAGCCACATACACGGCTATATGAAGAGAGCATGATGAGTAGGGCGGGATGTCCTGATGGAGAGTGCTGTTTATCCATTATCAATGATCATTTTCTCCATATTTTAATCTTATCATATTTTGTATTAGGCCTGTTGTTTTGTTCATTTCTGCAGTGACACATCGACAGAAAGATCAACATTGATTTGTCTGCAGTCTCGCTTCATCTGTTATTTCTGTCTATAATGCTGCCAATGATTTATTGATTCAACAGATGGATTTATACAGCTGAAATGAGGCTCTGTACAGTGTGAGACAGTCTGACCTCTCTGGTTTATATTTACTGATGGGTGGGTGTCAAGATTAAAGAGCACTTGTTCACTTATACTGTCTTATTGCTTATCCTCATGAATTAAAGGAACGCTGTATGACAGCTGAGCGGAGTCTGTGGGACTCTGACAATGGATCTAGAGGTGTGAAAGCAGCCTAATCCATCAGTCGGTGTTTTCTCACCTGGCCAGAGCTGCAGGAGGTAATGCAGAGCTTCAATGTGTCGTTTAAAGTCCACAGCGCTGTTGATCTCTTCACTGTGGGCGAAGCTGCGTCCCCCTCGACCGGCCCCGGACCCCGGCAGGACCCCCCCGCACGCAGGAGCCGACAGACCCGCCTGCCAACACTCCTGACTGGGCGTCAGCAGCACCGGCCCGAAACACACGGCCAGATTCTGACACGTCATCCTGTTGCTGTCGCTGTAGGACGCCACCAGACTCAGATGATCCAGCAGGAAACACAGAGTCGCCTTCAGGAGACACACACACACAGATGAAACCCAGTGTATGTGACTGCAGTGCGTGTGTGTGTGTGTGTCTGCTGTTTTACCCTCTCGGGCTCCGGAAGACACTGTAGCAGAGAAACGGTGCTCTGGGATTTCTGAGCATCGCTGTCGTTCCTGTACGCCGGACGAACCATCATGGCCTCTAACACCACCTCATACAGGGTCCTCGTGATCAGCGGAGATGGCAGCTCACGCAGGTAGTCCTTCAGAATGCCTGAGCACAAAATTACAAACCAATAATGTGCTGTTTTACTCCACTGAACTCCAGATAACAGACTCTTCAGCACAGGCCGATCTAAAGGGTTAATGCTGCACACTGATGATCAACAGGAACAATGACACACTTCACCTCTTAATCCCAACAGGCAAAACACTCAAGAACACATGATGATCTGCTGTCATGACTTTACAGGCAATACATGTGATTATAATGGAAGTCAAAAACAGCACCAACATCACCAAAGGGAAATCAATCTGAACAGCACAGCAGGGTAAACTAAAACTAAATAAATGATATATTAAAATGCATGGTATCTCAATAACTGTATTGTGGAGTTTGTTTGGATTTTGACTGACCAGTGATGACGTTAACATCAGGATAGAGCTCATCGTTTAATGTTACTGCTGCACTGTCCCGCTCAAACGCATCTCGCAGCTCCTTCTTCACCGCTGCAGAGCCACAGAGACGATACAATCCCACCACCTGCAGACACACACACACACACACACACACACACACTCTTTTAGCACAGGTTCATTTAATCCAGAAGCATCCTTTACACTGCAGACTTTAATTAATCAATATTTAATTGAACAAGCGTCACATCACTCTCTTTGATAAAATAAAAATCTATAAAAAATGTATTATTATTTGTTAGACTTGCCTATTTGTGAGGTGTGTGTGTGTGTTTATCAGTTTTAGATTTACTTTTGTAGTTTTATATAGTTTTTATCTTCTGAATAACAGTTTTTTCCTGATATCTTCTATTTTTAAAGTGTAAAGTGCTTTGAGCATTACGTTTTAATAGTGCTATATTAAAAATTCAATTATTATTCTCAAAACATTTTTTTCTTTGTGATTTTTAAATGTTTTTTTATATTTATATACCTCCAAAAGTGCTCCATTTTAATGGGAAATATGCATATCTTATGCTCTATGTAATATTTATTTTATAAATATTACAAGGTTTCCGCTACATTTATTCATCCGTGGTGGGCCGCCACGCCAAAATTCATCCCGCCACGGCTACATTACAACTTCTCATTTAAAACATTTAGTCGTGTTTTTTTTATAGCGGGTTATAATCGCACCAAAACATATTAAAAGGTGAGTGAATTATAACAGCGCAAACATTTCTGTAACCGTAGTAGTGCTGTGCGCTATTTGTTCAACCCTTTAAGGTGACATGCAGACTGACTGACTGACAGGTGCATGATGCATGAGGCCAGCAAACACGGCGTATAGCGATCAGTTAAGATGAACACAGTTTCCATAAGTATACTTATCTTTCTGGAGTTTATAGCCGTTTCACTTTACTTCAGGACGCGTTAATGTCGGAAAACACACAAAAGCGCACTTCAGCAGCGCTTACTGGAGAAGATCTGCACTTGAGCATGTAAATTTGAGTGCGTGCAAGAAGAGGAAATCAGCGCGCAAGCAAAGAGATTCGCATGCTCGTATTACATGAATGCGTTCTCGACTTGTAATACTGCGTGTAATATTTGTCTTTGAAATAGCTGGCAGATCTGTGTAAAAAAAAAAAAGCCTGCCGCCACAGCTGGGAAAAATCCTAGAGGAAACACTGTATTATATTATAATAATTCTAGTAAGTAATGTGTCTTTTGCCTTATAATTATATAAAAATCTCAAAATATTAAAAATAATAATAGAAAGTAAATGGAAATAGTTTTCAATGGGCTTTAAGGGCGACTCTGTGTGTGTGAAACATTGAGCATGCTATATAGACGCTGAACTTCATTTATGCATGATCTGCACTGTCTATTTATTTTTAATATAAACACATTCTAAAAAATACTTTGAATCTTTGTATTGCCCATTCATTTCCTATTGGTGGCCATTTTTAGGCACAGAGGACAAATTAAGGAGTTTTTTTTGCCACTTAAAGGGTCAGTTCACACAAAAATGAAAATGTACTCACCATTTACTCTCAAGTGGTAATAAACCTGCTTGAGTTTCTTTTTTCTGTTAAACACAAAGAAGATATTTTGAAGAATGCTAATAATCAATAACCATTGACTTCTACAGTAAGCAAAACAAATACTCCGGAAGTCAATGGTTACAGGTTTCCAGCATTCTTCAAATCTTCTTTTGTGTTTAACAGAAGAAAGAAACCCATAAAGGTTTAAAACACGTAAAGGCTGAGTTAATGATGACAATTTAAATTTTAGGGTGAACTATCCCTTTAACATTGTTGAATGGATTCTTCTTTTTGTGTGTGTTCAGATAGCCAAGTAGCTAAGTCTATTTATTTCTGTACCTCTAAATGTATGTTTTTGTAAAATATTTTATGCTCTAGTCTATTTAATATTAATTTTTCACCAGTAAGTTCAAACAACCAAAACTAAACTAAATATTTGTCCACTTTTGGTATACATTTGTTTGCCTTTTGCTGTGTGAATATATAAACAAACCTAAAAACAACAATATAAATAAATCACTAGAGTTTTGGAGGTGTCTGTGTGTCATCCTGTTGGATTCTTTATATTTTTATTCAACAAATCATTTTAAAAATGCTTTGAATTTTAGTATTTCCTAATCATTTTCAATAGGTGCTCATTTTTTGGCTTAAGTTTTTCCTCCAACCGCTTAAAGCAGGGCTATTCAATTGGCGGCCCGCAGGCCGAACCCGGCCCCTGAGGCAATTTGTTCCGGCCCTCCAAATAGCGTGACCAAGACATCAACAATAAATTTAGTTCAGTCGAAAAACGGCCGCTATAGTTGTGAAGTGACGTGCGTCTGTTCAATACAGCATGAGCTGCGCAGAGCGTGAGTCACCTGACATTAAGCATATGGCGAGAGCAGCGAAAACATTTGAATATGTTTGTAGAAAAGACCTTCTCCCTTTTGTACAATGCACTGATATCGTTATTAGGGATGAAACGATTAGCCGATTTCACGATTAAATGTGCTTTAATTCGTCACGATTAACTATAGCAGCTGCAGCGGGCCGTTCCCATATCTCGACTTTACCGCGAGCAAGTTTGTTATTTCTAATGTAAGAATATATGCCAATATGCGGGCGCAAGCGGAGCAACGCGCTCGCGGCTTTCCGGGCGCACGCAGTAGAAAACATCTCATGCTGTAGCGGTGAGAGTTGTGCGTGCCTTTCAGTGCAGTGTAAACAAAAGACATGTTAGACGAACTATTATTAAAATGATTATGTATGCATGAACGCAGATGATAACAACAGTTCATCTAAATATATGCGCCGACCTTCATTACAATTATTATTATATTATTGTCTCTCTTCCTCTCTATAAACACACACATAATTGTGTAGCCCTATAAGCACAGAAAAACCTACAGCATAAAAACTATTACTAATGAAAATGCCTTTTAAAGGTTTTTAATATTAGTTAGGGATGTCCAGATCTAAATCTAGCTAATATAAAGCTTAAATTTACATTAGACGTGATAACAGTCAAACCATGATTATTCTTCAGACTATATAATCGTACAACCAAACTCTATAATTACTGCATCCATATTGTTATGAAGTTCAAAACAAACATATGAATGTGTGTGAATGTAGAAGAAGCCTACTTCAGCAATACACTGATTTTGTTGTGCTGTGAAATACAACATTTGAATGTTTGTTAAAAAAAAAAGTCTATTGTACAATGCAGTGATGTTATGTAGTTTCAAAATACAATATATTAACATTTTAAGGTAGAAAACTACAACATATGGGCTCTTATATGCTGTTGTGTCATCACTAGGGCCAGACGGAATCTGCGGATGCTTTTTGCTATTTCTGCGGAGAATTTTGGTAGTCTCATAACTAAAACCTTAAAATGTGAAAAAAAAAATATCTTTTTAACTTTTATTTAATGTTTAAAATGCAAATCCAATTGGATTAACAGTAAATAGTTAACTGTAAGTAAATAAACAGAATTAATAATGGGCTAAAAATCTGCGGAATTCCATGTGGGCCTAGTCATCACTTATATTGCAAGTCATATCTCTCCAGCCCTTCGTTTGGGATGCTTTTCATGAACCAGCCCCCGTGACAAACTAATTGAATAGCCCTGACCTAATGGGACAGTTCACCCAAAGTTAAATATTTACTGAATATTTACTCTATTATTATTATTATTTTTATTATTGTTATTAAGTAATAACACTATTACCCTCAAGTGATTATAAACATTAATGACTTTTTTTATTCTGTTGAACACAAAAGCAGATATTTTGAAGGATGCTGAAAACCTGTAACCATTCACTTCCATAATAAGAAAAACAAATACAATAGCAGTCAAATGGTTACAGGTTTTCAGCTTCTTTTAAAACATCTTCTTTAGTGTTTAACTGAATAAACAAGCTTATAAATGTTTAAAAAAGTAAACATTGAGTACTTTTTAATTGATCTCTTCAATATTGTTGAATTTAATCTTTTTTTAGAGACACAAACTGCTCAGAATAAGGGAAAAATATTCACAAATGTGGTCTGATATGGTTTATGTTGGATCTGGAGCAGGTCTCACCCTCAGTCCTCTCCTCTGGATCTCAGAAACACACTTCTGGATGATGAGCGGCACTCGGAGCGCAGTGTTCTCCTTCTCCACCAGGGGGCGCAGCTCCACACCGAACACTGCAGGCGGAGGCAGGTCTCCGGGGCGCGGGAACGGGCTCACAAACTGCTCCAGCAGGGTCAGCTTCACATACAGCAGACCGCGGGGCTCCAGACGCACACACAGATGCTGACTGCGAGACGCTGACACACACACACACACACACACAAAACATCAGCACATAAACAGAGTGAAGATGCAATGATGCACAAGAAAAACAGCATCAACACATAACAGAACTGACAATACTGATACTAACGTCTAAAAAGCTTTACATGCATTTCATCAGAGCCTTGGGAAGAGGAATACTGAGCATTTAGCATCATTTCTCAGATAAACAAGCACGTTCGCTTAGAATGTTTCTAAAATATCTGCACACACATGATGGTATTTGAATGCTTTAGAAGAGTCGAAAGTGTACATCCAGCATCTGTAATCAGCTCACCTTTGAATAGAGCCGGAATGGCGACCGCACCCACACAGCACACTCGGTTGCGTGCGGGAGCACCACTAGCATTAGCAGACGCCGGCGTCAAAATCACCAGCTTGAGCAGCCGTGCCCGCTCCAGCTCCAGATTGAAGGTGTGGTTGAGAGGAAGACACGCCCCTCGACAGGTGAGCAGTGAGGTGCGGGCGCGGGTCACTCCGTCCACCTGAATGGCACAGAAGACTTCTTTGCTAGCTTTATTAGCTCTGAGCAGTTCCTCCACCCCTAGCAGATGCACCGTTAGCAGGCCTGACAGTCTCTGAGCGCAGCGCGGCTGATCCGCCAGCGAATACAAGCGGAAAGACTCCGCATCCGCCACTGAGAGCGACTCCTGAGCCGTCGGTGACCCTTGACCTTTAGGCAGCAGCTCAGGTGAGTCTCCGTCACTCAAATATCCTCCTTTACTGGCCGAGCGGGAGGATCTGCGTGTGGGCCGAGCGGGAGCGCTGGAGTCCAGGTGATATCTGCTGATCACGTTGGAGGACTCCTTGCGTGTGTTTGTAGGCGAGGCGTCGTCTGATGGTGTGTGTGTGTTGCTGGTGTTCGCTCCGTGACGCTGCTGGTTTCGGGACGAGCGCAGACTCAGCTTGCGCCGCAGTTCCGGGAGTTTCTTCATCTTCATTGAGAGCCGACGCACCGTTCCTGGAGATTTGATCCGGTCCATCACACTGCCACTGCTGCTGTTTTCTGCTGGAGCTTTCTTCTGTGTGCCGGGACTGTCTGAGACCGCAGCACTGATGGAGTCTGAAGACACCAGATCTAACACACAATAAAAACACACAAGAGTTGAGAATTACAGAACAGTGCACGCTCATAAAAAGAGACTTGCAGGTAGAGGTCTGCGCAGGCTCACTTTTTAGTCCTGCTTCCGCCAGGTTTTAATCCGCACCTGACCGCTCCCGCTGTATATTCAGACTTTGTTCGCCCACTTAGAATAATTTTCTATCCGACCCGACCTATCCTTTCTGTATAATTTTCTATCTGTTCCTGCTAAATTTAGATCTGCTTTTCCAAATCTCACGTTTAAATTAGGTACTACCAAAATAGATAAAGCTGTAGGTTGTGCAAGGACTGTAGGCTAAATGTGAGTTTTGTTGTCACTTTGTGATGAGACATGAGCGCCGCCTTAAACCTGAGCTTCCAGTCTTGTGACTGCTAAACTTTGAGGTGTTACGCCCCATTCACACGTGGTGTCAGCTTCAATGCTTCCTATTCACTTTGAATGGGTGACGTCAGGCGTTGCCGAACTGCATTGTGGATCCGTCGGCGCCGCTTCAGAGGCGTTGCTCGCTGCAGAACTTGGGACATGCTCAACTTTTCAAGTGCCGACGGAAGCGTCAGCCAATCAGATCGCTGTATGCAAATACACCAGCTCCAACAGTGGCCTATTGCTGACTAATTTCATTGGCTGACGCTGCTATGACGATCGCGTCAGCCCCAACTTCAGACACGCCCTCTGTCAAGTGTTGACGCTGAAGCCTCGTGTGAATGGGGCGTTATCACATCACGCATCACGGTCATTTTTCTCCATTTGCGCCTATGATGCATGAAAAAGACTCCCATACATCAGACTTGCTGGATGTGGGTTTCCTAACAGTAAACTGGCCGTTTTCTAAGGGCACACTCACACTGTGCTTTCCGAACCGTGCCCGGGTGTGTTTCCCAGTTCGTTTGAGAAGTGTGAGTGCTCTGAATCGGGCTCAGGCGCAGTTCAGATTGCCAGCCCTGGTCCAGTTGGAAGAGGTGTGCCAGAGCGTGGTTCAGTTGGGCTTTGGCGTGGTACACTTGTAGTGTGAATGGAAAGCGTGCCTGAGCCCCAAACTGAAGACGAGACGTGACTTTTAATGGACTATTTAATATGTGTCCAATAATCTTTCTTACTGTTCAATGAACATAAACTGTCGTAGTTTATTAAAGACACAAACCCCTCACTGCACCACAGCTGCACCTTCAGCAAACCTCCTCATACCTGCAGCACGAGGACTTTATCAACATTTATTCAACAGTGCTAGATCTGTTCAGCAAAATATTTGACTGTGTGTCACTGCATCCCAAACCCCTAACCATATAACTAAAGCAGTGTTCACTGTGCTGAGCGAGAGCGCTTCTCTGCTGTTGAACTGAACAGACGCATCATTGATGACGGAAGCGTGCTCAGGTTCGGTAGGTAAAAAATGCAGTGAGTGCAGGCCGAGGGGGAGAGGGGAGGGGAGACAATCGCGCTTCAACACGGTTCAAGGCAACTATACCTAGTGTGAGCATGCCCTGAAGCAAGCTGAAAGACGGCGGATCTTCATTTGGCTCTGCCATGTTGGTAAAGCCTGCAATGAGGAGCGTTATGCAGATGATGCGCGCACAGACTGTGTGAATAAAGAGCACATGCAGAAAGCACTGCTCATGCGTAGGCCCACACGGAATCTGCGCGCGCAGTATTCCGCAGATTTTTAGTCTTTAATTCATTAATCATTAATTCTGTTTATTTACTTGACTAAATGTGTGTAAATCTGAATTTATTCAGTTTTTAAATTACACATATTTCACATATTAAGGTTTTAGTTATGAGACTCAGTAATTCTCAGACTCAGACAAAGTAATTCCGCAGAAATCTGCAGATTTTTACCAAAATTCTCCGCAGAAATTGCAAAAAACGTCCGCAGATTCCGTCTGGCCCTACTCATGCGTTCATCATGTGTAACAGTCTTGAGCTCTGGCTGTACCGGTGCTCAATAAGAATGAGGAAATCACAGATATGCTGTTCTGAAATAACGTCAGGACTCAGGAAGCGCTATATTGTTAGACCGCCTGCTCCTGTTTAAATTACAGCAGAGTTACCGACCGCTACCACATTTTATTCAGAAATTTATTCCCATGCCACAAGAAATCTGGCCGGGTACTGCGGACCTCTACTTGCAGGCTTGAAGGGATAGTTCACCCCAAAACTACATCGTGTAACAGTGAAACGATCATTAATTTTCTGAAACATTCACTCATCTTCAGAACACAAGTTAATATCATTTATAGAGGTGTGACGAGATCTCGTGTTACGATCTAATATTGAGAACTGGACCTTAAAATAAAGTGTGAGCTTTATTTCTTAACCCTTGTGTGCTGTTGGGTCATTTTCATCCACTCTTGGGTGATTTTGAACCTTAATTTGACCACAACTTTACTCATCAATACACTCTGGGCAATTTGACTCCTCTTTGGTGATGTTGGTGCTGTTTTTGTCCCATTGACTTCCATTATAATCACATTTATTGACTGTAAAGTCATGACAGCAGATCATCATGTGTTCTTGACTGTTGCTGGTTTCCCATGTTGAGATTAAGAGGTGAAGTGTGTCATTGTTCCTGTTGATCATCAGTGTGCAGCATTAACCCTTTAGATCAGCCTGTGCTGAAGAGTGTCTGTCTGTTATCTGGAGTTTAGTGGAGTAAAACAGCAGATTATAGTGTGTGTGCAGGAATACACTCACTGTGTTTACTGTGTTCTGAGAGACCAGGGGTGCATTTTGAGTTTCTCAGACAGATCAAGGTAAGTGAACTGTGCAAAAGTCTCTCTCACACACACTATACTCCACATAACTCCCTATAAAAGCCAGAAACGATAGGCTAGTAAATGTGAACAGCACACCAGGGTTAAGAGCATGTTCATGAATCTGCCACTGCTCTGCATGTTGGCACTGCAGCTATAAGTGTGTGACAAACTCTTACATAATGGAAAACCTGAGCGTACCCAAACTCTCCGCCCCGATGACGTCAGCCTCGCCTTGGATGCCAGTTCCACTCAAACCCCCTGTTTTTTTATTCAGCTCTCTTTTCTCTTTTGCAAAGCCCTCGATTTCTCTCTTCCTCCACGGGTCTCCGTATCCATCCTGAGCTGCTCCGACACCAGGCCGCACGTCGTCCTCTTCAGGGATGGGGTTGTACCAAATATTTCCCTCTCTCTCTGGTCCCTGTCGCCACTCAGTGATCCTGGTTGGAAGGGTTTCATCTGGAGTCTGTGGTTTTCCAGTGGACAAAACCCAAGCCCGACTGCTCCGGTCCAGATGCTGAAGATACGCACCCTGGCCAGAGATCTTTGCAGAGCTTGAAGACACACACACATCCATATAGGTTGTAGACGGAGGGGTCAGCTCTGGCAAACCTGCATTAGACACATGTAGATATTCAATCATTTAATATACAGATGAAGTCAGAATTATTAGCCCTCCTGCGTATTTTTATCCTTGATTTATCTTAGCAAAACTAAATATTGCGATGTCATCCTTTTCCAATATCGTGCACTATGATAAAAGCTTCCAGAATTGATTGCAACAAGACAAATGTGATCTAACCTGCATCAACAGCATCACACGCAGTCCTGGAATAACCAAACTCTAACTCCAGATCATTCCTCTTCCTCTTCAGGCCATCCTCGCTCAGCGTCCTTTGGCTCCAGGCCTGTTTATCGGCCTTTTCAGAGCACAAATCCCAGTCTGGAGGCCCGTACACCAGGCTGGAACACAGGTCTGGCTCTCGGCACACTGTAGGAAGTTTGGCCCAGTTCTGTTTTTTGGAAACGGTGATCTGTGAGCGTTTGGTTTGATCCTCCGCGGAGCCGCTCTCAGTCTCGGTGGACGCTGACGTTTGGAAGAGATCCACTTTCCCTGTCACATCTGCATCAGAGGAAAGAAAGCAGCCATCATCAGCACAGCAGCGGTTTCTGGCCTTATTTGGTGCTGAAGTATCCAACATGAAGAACAGATCTCTGGAGAGTTGCAACACTCGGAAATAGCAAATGGTAAAAGTGAAACAGGCGGCTGTTAACCTTTACATGCTTTAATTCCTCCCTGAAACAACATTTCTGGGATGAGTTTACAGTGACGTACATGGAGAGAGAGAGAAGAATGACTGGAAATCATTTTAAACACTTTACTGTTGGTCAATAAAGCATACAGCAATAGCCATGCTTTCATCCACATATATTTATGTGCATTTTGGATTTGCAAATTGTATTAAAAATGCTTAACGGCATTAAGATCTGCATACATTTGGAAAATGCACATAATAGATGCATTTGCATAACTGGGATAAACTTTATCTGATAAGAAAATAATGTGAATAAGCTGCGATGTAAACCGATTTAGTGAATAACATCTGTGCATGCGCTTCATCAGTAAGTGTGATGTGGTGATCAGATATAAATGTGCATGATTGGATGCATTAATGGACTTTGCAGCATTTCCAGCACATTGTAAATCATCTCAAATGTAGTTTTGAGTTGCAATAGTCAAAAATAGCAAATGGTAAAAGTGAAACAGGCGGCTGTTAACCTTTACACGCTTTATTCCCTCACTAAAACAACATTTCTGGGATGAGTTTACAGTGACGTACCTGGAGAGAGAGAAATGAGTGAAGAAAGATTATTATTTTACTGTTGGTCTTACTTTTTGAACATAGATGTGAAAATAACATGTTCGGATTAAATGATTGGCAATCCTCAAAGTATTGGTGATTATGTTTAAGCTTGGTTTCATTTTAAAGAAGACATGTTAGATTGTAGCTTAAGTAAAACAGTACAGTTAAAGCCAGAGTTATGTGCCTTTAAGCTTATTAAAATAATACAACTATAAATGTATATTTCATTATATTACATAAATTATGCATTTTACAAAACCTGAAAAAAGCAACAAAAACTAAAAAGCTAAATATTTAAATTATATTCCAAATTGGAAGTTCATATATCGAAAGATGTGATTTCAGTAAGCTTTAGTTTGGGTGCAGTACCACAGACCACCACCAGATGACCATATAAGGGCGTCTCCTGTGTGTCTTGAGGAATATTTTGATATATTACTAATATTTTATCCATGCATATTTTTATTTCCAGCAATTTTATCCATGCATATTTTGAGTATTACTATTACTATACATATTACTTTTGATAATATTCGTAAAATATTTTTAGACATCAAGAAACCAGCATGTGTTATAGTTGGGTTTAGCTTTTTCATAATATTTAAAACATGTTCAGATGGTTGTTTACTACAAATATAGATGTCCTCTTTTGGTTTGACTCATTTTTGAGGATTTACGAGTTACATTACTGTACAAAGTGTTGCTTTATGACCTTTTTGAGTGTATTTTTCGCCAAAATAAATAAATAAAATCTATCAAAAGTCTTGAAATTAATTAGAAAAGAAGCTTTGACATAATCAATAAAAATAGTTTGATGAAACTAGCACAATACAATGACTTGATGATGGAAGCGTACAGGTTGTACGGTGAGAGTAAATATATTTGATATAGTATTCTTCCTATGCAATAAATAAATAAATAAATAAATAGTGCTAAAATATGTATTCCAATCTTAGACTTTTCCAACCAAATATAACTTGCCATGATTTAATTAGAACTTAATTGGAAAATTCACTCAATAATTCATTCATTTGTCTTTGACTGAACCACCAACTATTCCAGCACATGTTTTACACAGCGGATGCCCTTCCAGCTGCAACCCAATACTGGGAAACACCCATACACACACACACTCATACACTACGGCCAGTTTAGTTGATCAATTCCCCTATAGCGCATGTGTTTGGACTGTGGGGGAAACCGAAGCACCCGGAGGAAACCCACGCCAACACGGGGAGAACATGCAAACTCCACACAGAAACACCAACTGACCCAGCCGGGACTCAAACCAGCGACCTTCTTGCTGTGAGGCCACAGTGCTGACCACTGAGCCACCGTGTCGCCCCCGTTATAGTGAAGTAAACTTTCGGATCTCGCTGGAGGACGGTGTACTTAAGGAGTTAAAAAAGCCCAAAAGCAGACATGTAGAGGAGGGCTGAAAATCTCCATTACACTCGCTCTCTCTCCCTCACATCTGGAAGCTTCTCCCCCATTTTCCCTCCTCCTCTCTCTCTGTTTTTCCCCCTCCTGAAATGAAAAACGTGGCTCGTGAGACACAGTTTGCCAAATAATCTTCTCCATTCGCAGTAGCCATGAATAACTCCTGCATTATCACTGCTGGCTCGCAGCACTCTCTGGAAGTGCTTCATTAAACATCCGTCAATAGCCATGCCTCCATACACCTATTTATATATGTGCATTTTGGAATATTGCATTAAAAATGGCATTAAGATGCATTAGGATGCGCATACATTTAGAAAATGTGCATAAAATAATGTATGCACAAAACTGAGTAGGATATATACTTATATAATACTCATATAAACTCTGCTGTAAACTGATTTAGTAAATAAACTCCTGCACTTCATCAGTATAGGCTTTAGTCCTCCGTCAGTCCGTCATCACAGTGCTTCTATTATTATTATTCCCTCCAGAACTGTCTTGAGCATCTGTCTGCGCTCCTGTCTCACACCTCCTAAAGCCACCACATTCACAGCGTTCATTGTGTTTCATCTTCATCTTCTGAGGCGCAGCTCATTTAGTAGAGAACAAACACCACAGTGGAGAATCCAGCAGTGCAGCAGACTCCACTTCTCTCAGTGATATTTCTGCAAGATTATAAGTGCTGATGTTCTTCTCTTGTGTTTCTCATTGAGTGAAGATGCTGCTTTATTCACTGATGTTTTACGCCATATTACAGTGTGTGCATGAATCTAATTCACACCTTTGGATGGAAACACAGCTATTGTTTAAGACAAGGATCCTCACTGCAAAAATGACCCTTTAATCTAGGAGTTGTTGCTCTAATTTAAGACTTTAAGGTCTTAAATCACTGAAAAGACACAAAATAAATCTTGATTAATGCTCTTGAGGTGTTTGAAGCCATTGCTGGTTCACAAGGCCAAGTCAACACACTACAAACAAATGCACAAACCACTAACGCTGCCTGCTGCACTCAGATATGAAGAACAGTTTGATGATATGGAGTCTATTTTGAGAGCGTGTGATGAAGAACAGACTCAATTGGAAATCAAATGGGAATTTCCAAGCATAACTGAAGTCTCAAGCTTTCTTCTTTGGGCTTAGTGTGAATTTTACACACATTGCAATACCCCATATCCACTGAGAGCAATGCATTCAAGTGTTCTTTGACAATGTCATATATGTCATCAATGTCAATAGCCGCTCTTCTAAGAACAGTTTGGTACGGTTACGGTTGTTAGAACAGCGCGGCATGATTACAAACCGTTCTCAGCATGTTAGACAATCGTGCTGAACTATGCCGTACAGTAATATATACAGTGTTCAGCATAAATGAGTTCAGCCCTCACAGACCGCTCTTTTAAGTTATTATATTCTATATGCTGCTTTACAGTTATATATCTGTGCAGACACATTAGATTAGTCTGTAACTGTAATATAACTGAAGATAACAGTCCAAAAATACCCACACACAAATTAATATGTAGGAGGAAAATATTTAATAAGACTTAAACTAACAGGAAAAATCAAGAGAAACATACAATTATATAGAATTTAGTAGCAATTTTGTAATATTAGTCTAGATATTCTTCAAGACACCAGTATTCAGCTTAAAGTGACATTTAAAGGCTTCACTAGGGTAATTAGGGTAAAGTTAGGGTAATTAGGCAAGTTATTGTATAACAGTGGTTTATTCTGGAGACAATCCAAAACTAATATTGCTTAAAGGGGTGAATAATATTGACCTTAAAATGGCTTCATTTGGGAAATATTCACATAAATTCACAGGAGGGTGAATAATTTTGACTTCAGCAGTATGCATTTTTTTCCTTACGGTCTTCATTTATTATATATATCCTAAGATGTGTCATATCTAAAAGAAACCAAATTAACTGTGATGAAAACAGAACAACACAGACCCCTTTTATGCTTTCCTGGACAGGAAGTGTTACAGTACGCTAAGTGGGCCAGCAGATGACTTCCTGTTTTGCCAAAGCAGCCAAGAAAAAGAGACGGAGAGAAACAGAACGCAACACTGAGAGAGCAGATCTTTCACAGACAAATGCAAAGATAAAGAGAGAGACGCAGGAGAGATTTATTTAATTTATGCTTAGGCATTTGGCAGACAATTTTATCCATGCATATTTTTATTTCCAGCTATTTTATCCATGCATATTTTTATTTCCAGCTATTTTATCCATGCATATTTTTATTTCCAGCTATTTTATCCATGCATATTTTTATTTCCAGCTATTTTATCCATGCATATTTTTATTTCCAGCTATTTTATCCATGCATATTTTTATTTCCAGCAATTTTATCCATGCATATTTTTATTTCCAGCAATTTTATCTATGCATATTTTTATTTCCAGCAATTTTATCCATGCATATTTTTATTTCCAGCAATTTTATCTATGCATATTTTTATTTCCAGCAATTTTATCCATGCATATTTTTATTTCCAGCAATTTTATCCATGCATATTTTTATTTCCAGCAATTTTATCTATGCATATTTTTATTTCCAGCAATTTTATCTATGCATATTTTTATTTCCAGCAATTTTATCTATGCATATTTTTATTTCCAGCAATTTTATCTATGCATATTTTTATTTCCAGCAATTTTATCCATGCATATTTTTATTTCCAGCAATTTTATCTATGCATATTTTTATTTCCAGCAATTTTATCTATGCATATTTTTATTCCAGCTATTTTATCCATGCATATTTTTATTTCCAGCTATTTTTTCAATGCATATTTTTTATTTCAAGCAATTTTATCTATGCATACTCTTATCTCCAGCAATTTTGTCCATGCATATTTTTATTTCCAGCAATTTTATCCATGCATATTTTTATTTCTAGCAATTTTATCTATGCATATTTTTATTTCCAGGAATTTTATCCATGCATATTTTTATTTCCAGCAATTTTATCTATGCATATTTTTATTTCCAGCAATTTTATCTATGCATATTTTTATTTCCAGCAATTTTATCTATGCATATTTTTATTTCCAGCAATTTTATCCATGCATATTTTTATTTCCAGCAATTTTATCTATGCATATTTTTATTTCCAGCAATTTTATCCATGCATATTTTTATTTCCAGCAATTTTATCTATGCATATTTTTATTTCCAGCAATTTTATCCATGCATATTTTTATTTCCAGCAATTTTATCTATGCATATTTTTATTTCCAGCAATTTTATCTATGCATATTTTTATTCCAGCTATTTTATCCATGCATATTTTTATTTCCAGCTATTTTTTCAATGCATATTTTTTATTTCAAGCAATTTTATCTATGCATACTCTTATCTCCAGCAATTTTGTCCATGCATATTTTTATTTCCAGCAATTTTATCCATGCATATTTTTATTTCTAGCAATTTTATCTATGCATATTTTTATTTCCAGGAATTTTATCCATGCATATTTTTATTTCCAGCAATTTTATCTATGCATATTTTTATTTCCAGCAATTTTATCTATGCATATTTTTATTTCCAGGAATTTTATCTATGCATATTTTTATTTCCAGCAATTTTATCTATGCATATTTTTATTTCCAGGAATTTTATCCATGCATATTTTTATTTCCAGCTATTTTATCTATGCATATTTTTTTTCCAGCAATTTTATCCATGCATATTTTTATTCCAGCAATTTTATCTACGCATAATTTTATGCATACACACACATATATTGCGATATTAAGGTAATTTCATGAGGTGATTTAAATCAGTGGTTCTCAAAGTGGGGGTCGGGACCCCCTGGGGGGTCACGGGACAATGAGAGGGGGTCGCTTGGTGATTTCCAAAAATCTAATAAATTTGAATAAACTTTTAAAATTACCATTGTTTATCCATAACCTACAGAAGATAAAAATAGTTACATAAACATGTAACATCCAAACAAAAAGCCATCAGCCTTTCATATTTTTTTTTCTTATTGGATTGCAACTCCTGGGGTTTTTACATTAGATTAATGACAGAGCAATAGCGTCAGTTGCAACAGATTGATTTTACGGCACTAGCTAAACTTTCTGACACCTTTACGGCACTCACTTACATTTAAAAAAAAATACAGGCCACAACTGAACATGGAGGATGATATTTAAGTGGCAGTCTCCAAAATTAAACCAAGAAAAGAGCTGTGATGTAACGTATATATTGTGCCCACCAGTCTCATTAGGTAAGGTTAATATTAAATAATAAAAAAAATAATACAACACAAAAAAGTGCAACAGTCTAACAACCATATATATATATGGTTGTTAGACTGTTGCACTTTTTTGTGTTGTCAATATGCTTTATATAGGCCTATTGGTTTGTGTGAGCCGTTGCGTGCAACATTTGTATGATTATAACCACTTTCAAAAATAGTGGGGGTCGCCAGTCATTGACATTGTTATTTTGGGGGTCGCGGGCTGAAAAGTTTGAGAACCCCTGATTTAAATAACTACATTAGAAAAGAATTCATAATCTTACATTGTGATAAATTTGTTGGAAGTGCATAGAGTGTGTGTTTGTTATCAAGTTTAATAAACAAATTACAAGCATAAATGAATCCAATAAAACAAAGATACAGAAGAAATAGACAGCGCTTTTTTGGATATGGAACAGTTTTTATGTAAAATGCAAAATATTAACAATCAAAGGAAAAATAACACCTTCATTGTATTAAAAAATACTTTGTTTGTACATTTCTTGTGGCCAAATGGTTTAAATCAGCTTGAAAACTAACACAGACACATGCCTTAAAAATACATTTGATTCTCGAAATAAATCAAATAAATTTGTTTTGTAGTAGGGTTTAACTTTGCAGAAAATTACCGATTCTGCGACATTACTATATGGGGAAAAATGCATGGATATGTGTCTGCCGAATGCATGACTGTAAATGTAAATCAATTTATCCTAATTCTTCCATATAGAATAAACTGATTAACATTCATGCATTTTCCAGACACATATTTTTCCCAAATCATGCATTTTCTGGGAATCAAACCCATGTTGTAGAAGCAGTAGGATTTTGTGTTTGAGTTATGAGACAGCTTACATTCAGAGAGCAGCACAGATTAATCTGCTTCATGTTTATGTATTTTGCACACACCTATTCATGCGTTTTTATTTCCAGTTCATGCATTTAATGGGAATTGAACCGTTTATTGTAGAGTTGTTAGACTATGCTGTACTTGTTGCGCTATGGGGAAGCACAATTGATTAATTTAATATAATTTATTAGATTTTCAGCTACATTCATGAATTTATTAGACAATTTTATCTATGCTGTTTGATACATTTCCAGGCAATCGAACCCTAGATTTTGATGTTATTACCATATTCTTATTTTTGAGCTACATGTAAAACATATATTAAAAATAATTGAAAAAAATGACGTGATTTTATTTTTTACAGCGACACACACAGTATGAAAAGCCAAAACAGGGAGGGATTTGAGTGAGAAACACACAGCTGTTGAGCCGCTGAGAGGATTTCAATGAGCAGTCTGTGTTAAGGGCTTTCCTTCACAGCTGGACACACACACACACACACACACACACACACACACACACACACACACACACACACACACACACACACACACACACACACACTTAACCCTATTCACTATTCATTACAACACCCCAAAATACACATGCTCACACAAAGCACACACTCATGGGCGGCATGCTGGACTCACCCTTCACCTCTGACGCTCATTCACAGTGTGTGTGTGTGTGTGTGTGTGTTTATAAAGGCTTCTCTGGCTTTTAAACAGCACATTGATGAACTAGTCAGACTCTATTCAGAGTTTATGACTGTAAATAGGCATAAAAATGACCCATTATGAACCTGAAGAACCCTCACATGTAGATTTTTATATGCACAGAGAGTGAATTTCTACACTATCAGCAGCACAAAATAAGGAAACAAATAAAAAAAGGTGGCAGAAAGAATCCAAAAGGGGTTCTGGTGAAATAGAAGAACAATTTAGTTGGTAAAGCGTTCTTTAAATAAACATTATTTTTACAGTGTGAAGAATTTGATGATTTAAAGGAAGTTTTTTCAAGTGTAAAGTGCATTTCGCTAAATTATAAATGTTGCATGGATGTTGACTGCACCAACAACTTCATAGAGACTGAATTTATTTAGATTATCGGCATATAAAAATAAATAAATAAACGCATGAAAAAAATTGCATTAAAAAAATAAATGCATAAATATATGCATAAATAAATAAATAAATGTATAAATAAATATAATTGCATAAATAAATGCATAAATAAATAAACAAGTGCATAAATAAATAAATGCATAAATAAATAAATAAACAAGTGCATAAATAAATAAATGCATAAATAAATAAATAAATGTATAATTAAATACCTAAATAAACAAATGTATAAATAAATAAATATATAAATGCTTAAATAAATAAATGTTTAAATAAATGCATAAATAAACAAATGCATAAATAAATTAATGCATAAATAAATGCATGCATTAATAAACAAATGCATAAATAAATAAATATATAAATAAATGCAAAAATAAATTAATGCATAAATAAATAAATGCATAGATAAATAAATGTATAAATGCATAAATAAATGTATAAATGCATAAACAAATAAATGCATAAATGCATAAATAAATGAATGCATAAATAAATACTAATAAATAAATAAATAAATAAATGCATGAATAAATAAATGTATAAATGCATAAATAAATGTATAAATGCATAAACAAATAAATGCATAAATGCATAAATAAATGAATGCATAAATAAATACTAATAAATAAATAAATAAATAAATGCATGAATAAATAAATGTATAAATGCATAAATAAATGCTTAAATAAACAAATGCATAAATAAATACAAACAAAATAAATAAATAAATAAATGCATGAATAAATAAATGCATAAATAAATACAAACAAAATAAATAAATAAAAGCATATATAAATAAATGCATAAATAAATAAATGTGTGAATATATGCATAAATAAATGCATAAATAAATAAATGCATAAACAAATTAATTTATAAATAAATAAATAAATGCATAAATAAGTGAATTAATAAGATACAGAAACCAACACCAATTTTTACTGTGAGGAACATTTTAATGATCTAAATAAACTTTTTGAGTGTAAAGAATGAATTTTTGTTGAATGAAAAGTTAAGTGACAATAAACAACATTTATTTTAAGACAACCAGCTAGCTGTTTCTGGTAAAGTCATAATATCTAACATTACGTACATAATGGTGGCTTAAGAGACATAAACATGTATTCATCTACAACAAGAATAAAGGGATTAGTTCACCCCAAAATAAAAATTCTCAACATCAAGTGTTTACAAATCTGTCCTTATAAGATGATATTTTGAAAAAATAAACACGAAATATTGAATTTAATTTAATTCTATAAAAAACAGATACATTAGAAGTCAATGGTTACAGGTTTTCAGCATTCTTCAAAATATCTTCTTTTGTGTTTAACAAAAGAAATAAACTCTAAATCAAGACTTTTAAAAATCCCCTTTAAATCAGCAAAGACCAACACAAAACACACTCAGCAAAAATCCTTCCATTATATTTACTGTTGTTTTATTATTGTCCCCTAATAGAAAGTTAAAACTCATGCCAGATGTGTCTCTAATACATGAGGTATCCCTGTTTGTGTGTGTGTTTGTTCAGCATGTTTGTCCGTGTGAAGTAATTGGTGGAAATGTTTGCGGAGAATGTTCACAGCGGAACGCTTTAAGACCTTTCCCAGAATGCCGATCTGCCCTCCCACGTCTCTGCAGCATAATTTGAGACATCCTGCCCCAAAACACACACACACACACACACACACACACACACACACACACACACACACACACACACACACACACACACACACACACACACACACACACACACACACACACACACACACACACACACACACACACACACACACACACACACTAAACTATTAATAAGCACGTCAGGAAAAACCAAAAACACAGAGACACAAAACATCCCAGACTCGAGCTGTACGAAGAAGCATCTGTCAGTGAAGGAGCAAAGATAACATTAAATACAGATCTGAGAACAGCCGTCAGAGGGACCGTCTCAATCAGCGCCCTTGTTCACTAGTCTCAATCGCAAATTCATCAAGTGCACTGAAATGTTCGCTCACTAAATAGTCCCATAATGCACCGAAGAAATCAAAGTGCACCGATGCTTCTTTAATGACAGTTCTGTTATGAAGCACTAGTTATGAATCATGTCAACCACGAAACATGATTAAAAACTAACAAATAAAATAATGTTATGTATTAAGACCAAACATGCTAGCGCTTCCATAAAAACAGTAAGACACCATTTATTTCAACTGTATCTTTACCTGTACTGTATTTATCAATGCCTACAGATGGTTCATTATAATATATGCATCATTCACTGCCCTACAGAAGCACCCCAATCAATCTAAAATGATCAATTCTTTTCAAATAGAGATCTTAATTGCATTCATATTGCAATATATATGGAAAAATAACAAAATATTGCAATATCATGTAGCCCTAGTGCCCTTACTTGCGCTCGAACCCATGTGCATGACCTACCGATGAACAACCTCAAGGGCAGATAGAGCCAGTCCAGGCCCAATCCACAGGGAAACAGCAGAGATTCTGTTTGTTCAGCAAATCCCAGAGAAGAGTTCAGATCAGATCTGTGAGAGGAAACTCACTAATAAACATCCGCAGCCAATCAGCTCTGAGCTGCTTCTTCAGGGTGAAAACTTCTGAGGATCACACACTAGACTGGGAGAACTGCACTGCTACCATTAGCTGTGTTTCCATGCAACTATTTTATTCTTTATTTTATTTTTTTTAAGGTTTTTTTTTTTTCACCTTTTATTGGGATAGGATATGGAGGTTACAGACAGGAAAGCATTGGGAGCAGAAAGAGGGGAAGGATGGGCATAGTACCTCGAGCTGGGAATCGAACTCGGGTTACCCTGAGCACTATGGTGCTATATGTTGGTGCACTTAACCACTAGGCTATTGGCGCAGACTCCATCCAACTATTTTTATGTGCATTTTGGATATGCATATAAAAGAATGCATGATGGAAATGCATAAATGTTGATAATGCACATAAACGTATGCGCATAACTGAGTAATGAATGCATAAATAAATTAAACATTTTATTTGATCAGAAAAAATGCACATAAGCTACGATGGAAACACATTTAGCGAACAAATTCCATTTTGAGCATGTGATTTTGTTATAATGCTGCGTTCACACCAGACGCGTATAAAGCATCAATCGCAAGTGATTTACATGTTAAAGGGTCACGAAACACTGGAACACATTTGTTAAGATGTTGACAGTCATATATGTGTCCCACGCAAACTACACTCTTTCAGCAGTTCCTCACATCAAATATCTGGTTTGTCACGGGGGACATGCATGAAACGTTCCTGAATGGAAGTGAAAATGCCAAACTGTAGTTCATTTGGAAAATAATTGGATTACTGATGTCCATGTAAACAGTCCCAGTCTTTCTCCCCTGAGTCTGTGTGTTGTTCAGTGCGTGCTCGAACTGAAACTCCCATTTTTATGCAAACCCTTCCCTCTTTCGCCACTCGACACTCCCAACTAAACAGAGCTTTGTGAAAACACCCTGCTGAGACAGAGGGGGTTTCATGGCCCTTTAAGTCAATGCAAAGATGCGATTAGACATCCTGCGACACGATTTGCATGAATGAGCCAGCTTGAAAGACGCGATTTGCACAAATGAAGTGGCGCGAGTTAAGCATTTTGCACTTTTGACGAGCTCAATGCACGAATCGCTCAAGTTGGAAAATCTGCCGTGTAAACAAATCAGGAGCTTGCTCTAATATGGGCATGATTATGACGCGCCGCCTGTTGTTGGTGCCCCGAGGGGAAATTCTCCTGCCGACACAAGACAACAGTTCATCAAACTGGGCTCAGCTCAGTCTGAAGCACCGCTGAAAGCCATCATCATCTAGGTACAGAACTGGGATGCACCTCTGAAAGGATCTAGTGGACTCAGATACAGCGCCAAACAAATCAACGCGGTTTTTCAGCCTTCCTAAAGCACAAACACAGCTATTCTCTCCATAAAATCCATGGTAGCTGTTTAGCAATGAAGCTAGAGGCACCGGGCAGACAGAAGCCCCGCCCATGATGCAAATCTGTGAGTATTGTGAAGTGAACTTGACGCGCGAATGAAGCAAATTTGACGCGCGAATGAAGCGAGTAAACTCAAATGTTCACGCGTCTATTTAAAAACTGCGATATTCACACCTGCCGCCTCTGGTGTGAAGAAGGGATGGGCGATGTTGACCAATTTGGCATCGTACGATGTCTAATGTAAAACACCGCGAAGGACGATGGCATCGTCGTCGTAGACAGGGTGGGGGTGGTTGTTGTAAAATATCAATTAATTCATAACAAATTAATTCATTGTAGCCTACTGTTTTCCCTACCTGACCCACATGGTCTTTGCTTTACCCATAACCAAACCATAAATAAATAAAGTTACACACAAATGACCACCTGTCAATCAGTTTTACTCGCAAGACTGGTAAAGCTTTTCAACCGGGCCAAAGTAACTGTAAGTCAGGCCACATCTGATGTGATCTAGAAAGTATAAGGGGGGTAGGGGGTGGTTTGGGTGCAGTGGTGGTGCGCGGCAGGCCAGAGTGCCGGTGGCAGGGCACATCCGATGCGTTATAGAAAGTGACAAGCAAGGGGGCTGCGCGGCAGCCCAGACCCACGGTGGCAGGTCAGATTGACCGTCAGGCCACCTGGAAATGTCCCGGTGCTCCCTATGGCCAGTCAGCCCCTGAGTGTTATTATATTATTAATGACCTCCAGAACTCTCCAGGGTGTCTGTGTTTATTGTGTATCGGTATTGTCTTCTGAGGCGCAAGTCATTTATTACACGAGCAATAGATTGATGCAGCTTCTTCTACTGCAGCAAGTTCAGTTTGTAGCCTCGATATTTGACACCAGTTAATCAGGAAGAGGCGATTTTGTTCTCTTTAACCTGTTGGATGGAAACTTTATTCACACATTTTTCATGCCATACTCCAGCTATGTGCATACATTTAATTCGCATCTTTGGAGGGAAACATGGCTAGTGTTGGGTTGTAATGCAATAATGAGCACCTTTTGTAAAGCAGCTTTGAAACAATAATCACTATGAAAAACGCTATACAAATAAACCTGAATTCAATTGGGTGTGATCATTTAGTTAGTGTACTAGTTAACAGACACTTATAAACAGTATTTTAGGCAGATATATTGTAAGTTAAGCAGTTCTGTAGAAATCTGTTCAGAGAAGCGGAGGAATAACTCATTCCTAATAACTGATTTCTTTTCAGAGCTATTTTCATCTGTCAGACACTCACATGAGAATATACTATAGTAACTTACAGTAAATACAATAATGTGTTTTTAACCATACCGACACTGACACCTCCAGTAGAGATGGAGATGTTGCACAATCAGCTAAAGTGTTGCTAGAATATGTGTTTATGTATGGGCGACAAGGTTATAATAGTTTTAGATTTAGATCAGGCTTGTTCCTTTGTTTTCATGTGTCTGGTGGCGCGATCTATATTATTTCTTGTCATTGCCCAATTTGAGTGGCTTTTTGATGCAGTCACTCTATTATTGTCATTGCGCCCCTGCGTGCTGCAGTCCGCAGCTTTTTCAACCAAAGCTCTCACGCACTGTATGTAGGCTTGCTTATGAAGATTATTATGAGAAAGGCAAGGATGACTACGCAGATGAGACAAAGGGAGACGGTGAATTTAACATGACTGATGCTGCCCTGTTTACACTGTAATAAGACACATTTTGCTCAATCAGATCACAGGTAAACAAGAGAGACACATTCCAGTACAAAAACATGCCACACGAATGCTAAAGTTTTAAGGTTAAAGTCTTTTGTCCACTTTCAATCATACTGCAAGAGATTTCTCTGGTCTTTCGAAAAAAGTGCTATTATAAATTATAATATTATTATTATAAAGATTTGTACATTTAGTTCTAAAGCAATCAAATATTTTATAAAAACTCTATGCGTTTCCTTATGTTTTAGTTCATATTTCCTAATTTTCCTATTTCCCATGTTCAATATATTCAATAATAAATATTCAAATATAAAATTCAAAAGATTCAATATACTTTGGACAGAATTCAGAGTAAAATGGAAGACATTATTTTAAAGATATACAGGCCTATATAGTTATTATTTTTACAGTGTATGAACATAAATGGCAGCTGTTGTTTTTAATCTAACAGCCGCAAAACCACATGCTGAACGCTGTGAGTTGTGTCAGGATGATGATACATGGGCCGACTTTTTGAGCAATGTTGGTGCCGTATTGCAGGGTGTGATGCTGCTTGGCTACTTCATAAAATAGGATGTGAGGTCTAGTCATCTACCTAACCTCACTCACTATCCTTCAATTTAGTCCCTGATTTATCAGGGGACGCCACAGCCTAATGAACCACCAATTATTCCAGCTTATGTTTTAAACAGCGGATGCCCTTCCAGCCACAACCCAGTACTGGGAAACACCCATACACTCTCGCATTCACACATGCACTTACACACTTATCACCCATACTGCATGTTTTTGGACTGTGAGGGGGAAACCGGTTATTTACCTACAAAGTGAAACTAAAACGTGTAGTAGTAATGGGTACTTTCTACTTAAGTACATGTTTGAGGCGGTACTTCTTTACTTTTACTTGAGTACAGAAGTGTAATCAGTACTTCAACTTTTACCAGAGTCGCTTTAAACATCTGTACTGTTACTTTAGTAAAAGATTTGTGTACTTTTGCCATCTCTGCCCGTTGGCGTCTCCACACATGCTCTTCTTTCTACATTATTAAAGTACCACATTGTCGTAAGTTTAATGACGTACAAAACTGAATGGCTCAATAAATCCGATCAGCCTGTTTACATGATAGTCGCATTGTCACATATCTGATTTATATCTGATTTATTTCCACATATGAAGGAGGCCTGAAACTGATCTCTGAATATCCAGATGCATGCGCTTTTTTTGTGTTTACATGGTGATAGAACAGATCCGATCTGTCTCACATATGTGTGGATGTAAAGACCTAATTGAAGTCTAAATTATTCGCCCTCCTGTGAATTTTCTTTTCTTTTATTTCCCAAATGATGTTGAACAGATTCAGGAATTTTTCACAGTATTTCCTCTAATATTTTTTCTTCTGGAGAAAGTCTTATTTGTTTTATTTGGGCTAGAATAAAAGCAGTTTTTAATAGTTTTAAAGCCATTTTAAGGTCAGTATTATTAGCACCCTTCAGCAATATTAGTTTTGGATTGTCTCCAGAATAAACCACTGTTATACAATGACTTGCCTAATTACCAGTGGAAAAAAGGGCACTTTTTATTAAATAATAATAATAATTGTACTTTAATAAATAAAATATATTAAAGAAGATTTCACCCTAAATTCACCATATACTCACCCTTAAAAGAATAGTTTATTCAAAACTAATAATTCTGTCACCATTTACTCACCTTTTACTTGCTCCAAACCTATTTGACTTTTTGTTGAACACACAAAATAATATTTTGAAGAAAGCAGGAAACCTGTAACCATTGACTTACATGGTATTTGTTTTTCCTACTCTAGAAGTGAATGATTTCAAGTTTATAGCTTTTTTTTAAATATATATATATTTAATCTTTAATTCTTTAGTGTTCAACAAAATAAAAAAATAAAGACTTGGAACCACTTAAGGATGAGTAAATTTAAATCTTTGGGTGAACTATCCCTTTTCTATCTATTATTTTTGTATTTTATTAATAAAATATTTTGAAGAATGTAGGACACACTGATAGCCACTGACTTTCATATCTAGCCTATATGTACATGTTTTATAGCTTCAATTAACATGATATATTCTGAATAAATGACTGCAAAAACGAGAGTGCAATATTTTCACTATCCAGCTGTCGTTTCTCCATTACATTAGCCTGTATGCCTAAGATATTGCCCTGGATAAACTTTAGCCAACTTATTACATGGTTGTTAATTCAGGAGGATGTTAGCAAGACAAAATTTTCTATTAATAGCCTATTTGCTTTTGAACTTTTGGATAAATAGCTGACGTTAAAATTGAGCCTCGGTTAGTCTTTTGTTAACTGTTACTCCCCTCCACACAATATAGATGAATGACGCATATCGCAAGGCCGTAACGGAGGTCAGCTAGTAATGTATGTTTTACACACACTCCGTCTGCAGTGTGTGTATGGGCCTGTAAAGGACAGTATAACAATGTAAATAGGGTCTTCGTTAGAGCATTCGCCTCGTATGTGGTTTCTCTTTCCAAATCGCTGGTTCAAGGCTCGCTTGAGCGGCTAGACTTAAACCAAGATACTTTAAAGTTTCGTTTTTTTTATTGTTTGACAGGGAAAGCTGTCCTTATATACAACACTCATTAACTTATACATATATTATATTATTAGTAGTATTTAAAAATAATTATTATCCCCAGGAAAATAAGGGCACTTTCTCTCCAGAAGAAAAAAGGGCAGGGGCTCAAGCACCCAAAGCCCCCACCTCTGCACGTGCCTGCTAATTACCCTAACTTCACCCTAATTACCCTAGTGAAGCCTTTAAATGTCACTTTACACAGTTATTAGAAATTAGTTATTAACACTATTATGTGCAGAAATGTGTTGAGAAAACCTGCTCTCTGTTAAACAGAAACATTATACAGAAAGGTGAATAATTCTGCCTTCACAAACTCTCACATGTTAGACTTCATCTGTCTGTCTAATTTTAGGAGTGAGAGAGAGAATTTTGAGTTTATTGCCATTTCAGCTTCTATGGCTATATAAACAACAGATCAAGTTTGCTACGTTTTATAAATACTACTTCCTATAATTATAAAAATATTCTAACAATTAAAATTCATCAACAGCAATAAATAATACACAAGGTAAAATACATAAATAATAATAATAACAATAATATAAGATAAACCTCTAAAACAGTTTAAGGCTTACTTTTGATAAAAATTGTACCATTTTTGAAGGGTTCACATGTAAAAATATTTCATTTAAAGTCTGTCCAGATAAATAAGATTGTTGTCTGACAACATTAGAAATAGGGCACTCCACAAGTATATGTTCAACAGTTTGGTTTCTTTTGCAATATTGGCATTTTGGTGGTTCTTCTCCTTTAAGTAAATGTTCACGTGTGAGTCTCGTGTGTCCAATGCGGCATCTTCTATACACACAATCTCATCATGTCTTGAGTTTAAAAAAATTAATTTGATTTTCTTCCTATTTCTGGCTGAATTTCAAAAAGTTAATTTTCTGAGCACTGATCCCATTCTGTTTGCCATTTGTTTTCTAATCTTAGGAAGACTTTGCGTGTGAGGGCAGAATACTGCAGTATTTTACAGTAAAGTCAGACTGAAGAGCTCTGCTGTTCTCTGATCAAGCTGTGAACCGGCGCTTCCAGGAAGAGCCTCGGGAAGAGGAAGTCGTTAAAAAAGGATTAAAAACATAAATATTTTTCCTGAGAAACAAATGACAACCCTGGAGGAAGCCAGCTGAAGTTACACCGGAGATGTTGATTAATCCTGGTCTCATTACATGGAGCAGATTATCAAACATCACTGACACACACACTCTCACACACACACACACACACACACACACACACACACACACACACACACACACACACACACACACACACACACACACACACACACACACACACACACACACACACACACACACACACTCTCTCTCATACACAGCTTCAGGTTCTCTGTCACTTCTGAACATGAACACACAAACAAACACACACACACACACACACACACACACACACACACACAAACAAACACACACACACACACACTCATCTGGCAACAAATGCAAAACTATCCCAGAATGTACTGCATCATTCATGCATTTGGCAGATGAAGAAAAGAAATAAACTATTTACATTAACAAGAAGAACTTCCTCCAACATTATATTATTACACAGCATGTAGAGCTTACTATGTTGACTCTAATACACAAGCTTCACACACACACTCACACACATTCACAGACGTACATTAGTGCATGATGATATTCTAATGCTGGTTTAATTCTCTATTTAAACAGGACTGGCTTAAAAACATTCTTGAATTAAACTAATAAACCCTCACACACACACACACACACACACACACACACACACACATGTGAACACACTAACTCACACACACACACACACACGACTTCCTCTCTCTCACACACACATATATATATATATACTAGAGATGCCACAATTCTCAAAACAATATTGAACCGTTCTGTACGACATCCATGGTTCAATACGCGCTTGTGAATTGCGGTTTTTCCGGTTTTACGTTTAAATAATTTATGTGCGTTTTATTTCTCTCCGAATAGGCTGTTTGTGTGTCCCTGTAAGTTTACGAGCTGAGATGAGGAAACTCCTCCCCGCGAGTAAATATTCAATCACTACAGAGCTCGAAAATAAGGACTGCCCGATGGCCCGGGGCCAGCATGAGAGACGCTCGGGCCAGTGTACAGAATGGTGCTGCCTTGTCACAAAAGTTTGGCTGCGACTGTCTGTCAATTGCGTTCAAATACAATCTTAGGATGCTTTCACACATAGACGTTTGTTTCGGAATCTGTCTCTTTCCCCCCGTTAGCGCGGTTCGTTTGGCATATGCGAGTCCAGGAATCGCGCTCAAATCAGCGGCAAATCAATCGCTCCGAGATCGCCTGAATGAGGTGGTTTCTGCTCGATTGAGCAGATCGATTGTAGTGAGAAAACAAAACAATTCAACGAACTAAGGACCCAGACTATACCACAGTGTATTATGATTGTGTAATAGCCATATATACGAATGATGAGCAGGGCGGGATGTCATTCCTACCGGTAAATGTGCGTTTCATGTCTAATGCGAAAGTGAAAGCATGCTGAAATATTAACGAGAGCTGTTTATCAGTTAGGAAGATTGACCAAAGTTACCAACTGATAATCTTTCCATATTTTAATCTTATAATATGTTATATTAGGCCTGTTGTTTTGTTCATTTCTGCACTGACAGCTCGAAAGAAAGATCAACATTGATCTGCTTCATGATCTAATGCATGATCTGATGATCGGTTCATCTATTTATTTGTAATTTAAGCCTATAATGCAGAATTCTAGCCAACGTTTCTTTAATAGATTAATTCAATAGATTTTTACAAAACTTGACAACTGAAATGAGGCTCTGTATGAGAAAGTCTGACCTCTCTGATTTGTATTTATGTCTGTGGGTGTCAAAATTAAAGTGCATATTTTCGCTTATAAAATATATACACAACTGCTCAAAAGTTTGGGGTCAGTATGATTGTTAAATATTTTAAAATAAGCTTCTCCTGCTCACCAAGGCTACATTTATTTCATCATAAATACAGCACACATTGTAAAATTGTGAAATGTTATTGCACTATAAAATAACTGTTCAAAAGTAGTTTATCATTTAATTTAATCATTTATTCCAGTGATTTTAAAGATGAATTTTCAGCTTCATTACTCCAGTCTTCAGAGTCACACGATCCTTCAGAAATCACTCTAATATTAATTATTATTGTTTTTATTATTATTATTATTATTATTTTTAATGGTAATAGTAATAAAAGCAATAATGTCTGGAGTAATAATTTTATTTGAAACTACATACAATAAGAAAGCAGTTATTAAAAAGATTTAATTAATATTTAATGCCCAGTTTGTACATAGGCTACCAGCAGCTGTGAGATTTTAGTGTTAATTTTTTTTTATTATACAATACACCAGGAACTAGTGTACCTTTCTTGGCTTTGAAGTAAAATAAAGAAGTATTGCAATAAATCGTTTTAATTTTTTTCTCTTTCTTACTGTTCCTATTGCCTAAGCATAGAATAACAATAAAAAAAAACACTTATGTGTTAAGCCATCAGAACCGAACCGAACCGAAAACCGTGTTAAAAAACCGAGGTATGTATTGAACCGTAAGCTAACTGTATTGTTGCATCCCTAATATATACAAACTCAATTTCTCGCACACAGACATATACAAACATGCATGTGAACACACTAACTCACACACACACTTGACACTCTTTTTCTCACACACACACGCTCATATATACAAACTCCATCTCTCACACACAAACATGTACAGTACACACACACTTACAAAAACTGGCACGCATACACACACACACATACAAACAAACATTGACCGTCACTCTCCCACACACACACACTTACAAAAACATGCACACACACAGACACACACAAACACTGGCACGCACGCGCACACACACACGCACTAATTTTCTCTCTTGCTCTCTCACATGCATGCACATACACTTTTAAAACACACACACACACACACATATATATACACAAACATGCATGTAAACACACACACATATACACACACACACAAACTCCATCTCTCACCAGCATGTACAGTGCGCGCACACACACACTTACAAAAACTGGCACTCATACACACACACACAAACATAGACCTTCACTCTCTCCTACATACACACTTACTAAAACATGCATGCATACACTTACACACACATACATACACACATACTTTCTCTCACACATGTATGCACATACAATTTTAAAACACACACACACACACACACACACACACACTTTCTCTCACATGCACGCACATACTTTTAAAACACAGAAACCCACACCCTCAAACATAAACACAGGCAAGCGCACACACACATGCACGCACATACGGATGCACACGCATCAAGACACACATACACACCCCAAACTTAAATACAAGCATGCACACACAAAACATGCATGCTAACTAACATACACACACATATGCATGCAGAAACGCACTCCCAAACATACTTGCGCACGCGCACACACACACACACTTTTAAACCCATCCAGCACACTGCTTTCCTTATTTTAGACATCAGAGGCAGGAGCAGCAAATGAGAGACAGAAACACGACAACAAACCGCTGAAACAACTTTAATTAAACACTCCAGAACTCAATATGCTCATCAGAAACCCTCAGCACTGTTCTGTACGAGCACACTCAGATACTCAGCAGAATGTTCAAGCTGCTCCTTTCCCCGCTGTACTCATTACTAATGTTGGTCAAGCTAGAAAAACACAACACAGTACCATGAGAACAATGCTGGATTCTGATTGGCTGATGGTCACTCTCAGGTGTTTGGTTATAGTCAGGTAAATGCACAGCTAAAGTAGTTCCGGCAGGTTTTGCACGCATTAAAGCTCCATATCACTCCGCTGAATGATTATTTCACAGCTACAACAGTCAAATACTCGATTCTGATTGGCTGATGGTCACTCTAAGGTGTTTAGTTATTGTCAGATAAAGGCACAGCTAAAGTAGTTCCGGCAGGTTTAGAGCACATCACCGCTCCATATCACTCCACTGAATGATTTAAGTTATTTCACAGCTACAACAGTCAAATACTCGATTCTGATTGGCTGATGGTCACTCTCAGGTGTTTGGTTATAGTCAGATAAATGCACAGCTAAAGTAGTTCCGGTAGGTTTAGAGCGCATCACAGCTCAATATCACTCCGCTGAATGATTTAAGTTATTTCACAGCTACAACAGTCAAATACTCGATTCTGATTGGCTGATGGTCACTCTCAGGTGTTTGGTTATAGTCAGATAAATGCACAGCTAAAGTAGTTCCGGCAGGTTTTGCACACATTAAAGCTCCATATCACTCCGCTGAATGATTATTTCACAGCTACAACAGTCAAATACTCGATTCTGATTGGCTGATGGTCACTCTCAGGTGTTTGGTTATAGTCAGATAAATGCACAGCTAAAGTAGTTCCGGTAGGTTTAGAGCGCATCACAGCTCAATATCACTCCGCTGAATGATTTAAGTTATTTCACAGCTACAACAGTCAAATACTCGATTCTGATTGGCTGATGGTCACTCTCAGGTGTTTGGTTATAGTCAGGTAAATGCACAGTTAAAGTAGTTCCGGTAGGTTTAGAGCGCATCACAGCTCAATATCACTCCGCTGAATGATTTAAGTTATTTCACAGCTACAACAGTCAAATACTCGATTCTGATTGGCTGATGGTCACTCTCAGGTGTTTGGTTATAGTCAGGTAAATGCACAGTTAAAGTAGTTCCGGCAGGTTTTGCAAGCAATTAAAGCTCCATATCACTCCGCTGAATGATTATTTCACAGCTACAACAGTCAAATACTCGATTCTGATTGGCTGATGGTCACTCTATGGTGTTTGGTTATTGTCAGATAAATGCACAGCTCAAGTAGTTCCGGCAGGTTTAGAGCGCATCACAGCTCCATATCACTCCACTGTATGATCACAGTTATTTCACGGCTTAAAATATTAGAAATCCTATCAGAACACAACAGAATGCTTTGAGGAGATGTGCAGGACACTAGTGTTGCACTCAGGAGCAGTTTGAGAAGGACAAACACCTGACTAATAAACTCTCTAAAACAACATCTGAACAGTGGATTTAGCACAATAATGCACTCCGGGATGGTGAATTATTAAAAAATGATGCACACCGGTTGAAGCTGCAGAGCATATTGTTTTAGCATTGATATCGTAATCTGCACATCTGCAATATATGCAATGTTGAGTCTGGATTACAGATGAGCAGGAGCAACCAAACACAAGTTTAACCATAATAAAGTGAGGGTTTATTATCTGCATGTGTTTTAAGGCCTGTCAAGAAACTTTAGAACAGTGTTTCTCAACCACGTTCCTGGAGGACCACCAACACTGCATGTTTTGGACGTCTCCTTTGTCTATCACACCCATTACAGGACTTTTAGTCTCTGCTAATGAGCAAATGATCTGAATCAGGTGTGTTTGGTTGAGGAGACATGGAAAACGTGCAGTGCTGGTGGTTCTCCAGGAACGTGATTGAGAAACACTAGTTTAGAGCATTTGGACTAGGGTTGGGCGATGTTGACCAATTTGGCATCGTACAATGTCTAATGTGAAACATCACGATGGACGATGGCATCGTCATCATAGGTGGGGGTGGTTGTTGTTAAATATTAATTCATTCATAACAAATTAATTAATTGTAGCCTACCATTTTCACTACATGACCAACATGGCCTTTGCTTTACCCATAACCAAACCATAAATAAATAAAGTTACACACAAATTACCACCTGTCAATCACTTTTTTTCCGCAGGACATATAATGGCTTTTCCCCACAGCTGGTGGAGGAGACGAGAGTTGGTTTGGAGTTCACTGTAATTTGTATTGTGATTGATGATAACTTCCTTATTTTATTATTATTATGAGGAAATAATAACAAGTAAAGATGCTAGGGCTCGACCGTTTTGGTCGCATATGCGCCCGAAATTTTATGCGACCTAAAAATATATTAGGAAGCATTTGTGCGAGTGCATACATTTTCACTGCAGAATCCTCACCGCGTGCGCAGATTTAGGAGACATTTATGCAGAATGCATCTTTACACCTAATAACGCCAAACGCAGCGCTCAGGAACAGATTAAAACAGTTGTTATGTGAACTTGCTGAAGTAAAGAAAGCCTGCAATGCTTGCCCCGCCTTTGTGCTCTTCTTATTGGCCCACTGCTCTAGAACTGAACGTGAATGGATTGGTCGTGAATCACTCAGTCAATGCCTTCTGCCTTCAGATGACAGGAGCTACAAGCGCGAAAATGTGAAGCGCTGAAGATGAGAGAATGAAAATAACACTGACACATTTAGTTTTTTATAAACCACTAAAGTCACTAATAATGGCACATCTTATTAGTGATCATGTGCTGAATGTTAATCCACCATTTACACTTTTCCAAGAGTGGAGAAAAGACTTCCAGTGGCTTCAAGTCCGCTATGAAAATAACTAAAGCCATTCACTGTACAGTCTGTGGGACGGAGTTTGCAGGTAACAGCGTTTGCCACTGAATCTACACATTTTAAGCGCGAGAGGTGCTGTATAGTCCTTCATTTAATCCTGTCATCCTGACAATGCTGTCAGCCGTGCAGACGCCAGCTATATGTAAAATTGAACACAGCTCATGAAAAGACCGTTATTGCTATTAAGATGACATGCAAATAATAAGTTATATATCAATATACATGTGGGGTGATGGATCGCGATGCCGGCTCAGCATCGTCAAGTTTATCGGCCATCAGCGATGGATGATGGCATCGTCTATCGGCCCAACCCTAATTTGGACACAAAAATGATGTTTTGGTGGTGTAACAAAGAGTTACTGCATTTAATCATTTATACGGTTTATGAAAAACATAAAACTAAGTTTTCCTTACTTAGAATTTTTGTCTTGTTTCCAAATATTTACATTTCAAAGCAAAATCAAGATCATTTTACTTGTTTTAAGGAAAAGCTATTAATTTTAGCTTGTTTCTTTTGAAGAGAAAACAAAACATTATTTTTAATTGATCCAAGATTTTTCAGATATTTGGGCTATAGAAACGAGACAAAGCAAAGGAAGAAAAACATCTTTTGCATTTGTGAATATTCAATTTCAGCACCTGAATACTGTTACGCCTGTTTCACACCGCAAGCGATAGCAGTGTTGAGCGGTGTGTGAGCAGCGCGTATGGCGTAGCATGCAGGCGTTTGCCTTTCACACCAGCTGCGTCTGCAGCGCGCAGCTCTTCGGCAGCTGCTGCACAGATCAATCTATCTCTGTCTATTCTATCTAGTTACCTATCTATCTCTATATACAAACACACTTTTTAAAAAACTTTTCATCTGCACTAAGGCCCGCGGCAACTTCCTCCTTTGCTGTTTTCTAAACCTGCAAGTCTTTATTTTACAAATTATATAGATCCTACAGCACTGTATGCTTCTCACGCTCTATGAGGAGTGTCATTGATGTCTGGTGCACTCAGAAGACAATCGCCTGTGACATCATGTCATTTGGTTTTTGATTGTCAGGATGTTGTAGGCCTAGTTATAATGATATTTATACAATATAGTTACAATGATATTTATACATGATGAAACTAGTGCTACTTTCTCCGCTTCAGTAATGTCCAGCGGCAGAGACAGCTCGTGCAAAGGATGAGACGGACAGAAGTAATCAATGCATGCCCTTCTTTTAGGGCGTACTCACACTATGCTATCCGAACCGTGCCCAGGCCCGTTTCCCTGATCGTTTGAGAAGTGTGAGTGCTCTGAATCGGGTTCACTTGGCCGGCCCTGGCCCGGTTGGAAGAGGTGGGCCTGAGCGCGGTTCACTTGGGCTCAGGCGCGGTACGCTTGCAGTGTGAGTGAAACTGAAAGCGAGACGTGACATTTAAGGGACTGTATCATATGGATTAATTAATCACTCGTACTGTTCAATGAACGCAATGAACGTCGTAGTTTATTAAAGGCGCAAACCCCTCACTGCACCACAGCTGCGCCTTCAGCAAACCTCCTAATTCCTGCAGCACGAGGACTTTATGATTGTTTATGAGCGTCAAAAGTGGCTGATCTGTTCGGCCAAATATTAGACTGCGTGTCACTGTATATCAAACGACTTAAACGATATAACTAAAGAAATCTCCACTGTGATGAGTGAGAGCGCTTCCTAAACAGCGCATCATTGATGACGTAAGCGTACCCAGACCTGAATGTAATGTGAGTGCGTGCCGTCGGGGGAGATGGGAGAGGGGGACAAGCGTGCTTTGGCCCGGTTCAAGGAAACTGTACATAGTGAGTACTGCCTTACTTATTTTCGTGTTGTCAGGTCCACAGTGCAAACAGCTCCCGGGTGGAATAACTTGAGTGAACAAAAAACAAAGCCGAATAAAACTTTCTTCCTCTGCTTCAACTGCACAGCACACTCACATCATCCAGCATGCCTGTCGAACTGCACTACCCACAATACACTTCGCTATGGACTACAACTCCTGTAAATAGCAGTCTTAAAGCGGCCACTTCTATTTCCCCTCTGCTGCAACACTAGTGAGCAACTTAAGCAAAACTCAAACTAAAATTGTTTTACATTTGGTTTTGTAGTTCGGGCCTAAATAAATATTTGTTGCAGTTTTAAATGGTTTAAGTTCATTTGATTGACTATATATAAATTAGTTGATATTATTGACGCATTTATTAGGTAAAATTGCTACTTTTTACTGTCATTCAATGTGTTTTGGTCATTATCAACGCACTGTCACTTTAATTGAGCGTGAGCAGCACGGCATAAATAGACCCAGCGACGAAATTATTGCGGCACTGCTGCTTCAGCGACACTCACGCGCTGCTTCTGCGTGCGGTATGAAAGCTCTAATCTGTTAACATGGACGCTGAAAACACACACGCTGCTCACGCTTGCAATGTGAAACAGGCTTTAGACTCCACAGAAAACTGTCATAGAATGTTGTGAAACTGTATTCATATTGCAGAAATATAAACATTTTTCCAATATTGTTCATCCCTAACACTCGCTATGTTTCCATCCGGCTGTTTTTATGTGCATTTCGGATCTGCGCATAAACAAATGGTTGACGAAAACGCCATAACCATTGAAAATGCACATAAAAACATGAGCATAACTGAGTGGGATAAACTTTTACTTCTATAAGAAAAGATGCGCATAAACTATGACAGAAACACAGAACAAATTCCAGCATGCACATTAAATACAGTCATGTGATGTTGTTTTAAGAGATCATGTGATGATAAATGTGTGTGTGAATAGACAAACCAGCAGGATGAGCACACTGTAGAACATCTGAAATGTATAGAGGTGAAGTTGGTTTTATATTCAGACATTCTCCTTAATAATATAACTTCAGAAAAGTATTCTTTGCAAATTCTAAATAGGGAAATCATATTGGCAGCAAATGACTATAAAAGTACAGCATTGTTTACAGTCAATTAGACAGTGTTAATGTTGTTTTAAGTCATACTTGCATGCTAATTCCGATCAAATATTTAAAGTAACATGGTAAACAATATAGAGACTTCTAAAGAACGAATGTGCAAATATAAAACCAACTTTACCTCTATCTGTAATGTTTAGTCATTCTAAAACACCTTAACCACTTCAGTATTAGTGTTATATTATTAATGACCTCCAGAAGTGTCTGTGCTCTGCGTCTGCAAACACCACCACACGTTCATTGTGTATCGGTATTGTCTTCTGAGGCACAAGTCATTTGTTAAATGAGCAATAGATTGATGCAGCTTCTTCAAATCACAGCAAATTACGTTTTTATTTTTAATATTTGGCGCCAGTTAATCAGGAAGTGGCGATTTTGTTCTCTTTGACTCGTTGGATGAAACGCTGCTTTATTCGCACGTCTTTTATGCCATATTCTAGTTTTGCGCATACATTTAATTTGCATCTTTGGATGGAAACATGGCTACAGGCATTTTACTTTAGCTGTGCATTATTTTCTAATAATTCTCCAGCACATCATCTATTACTCCCTATGACAGAATGTGAATGAATATTGATGAATCAGAATCAGCCTTGAACATCACTGAACACAGATTATGTTCATCTGCTGAAATGGTTGGGCCACAAAACCAGCGGCTGAGCAAATACTAGCAGACTAAACCAACACACACACACACACACACTTTGAGTTTAAACGTAATGTTTGTTAGCATCTCCAAATTAATCCACAAGAGACTCCTGCTAAACTCTCTCTGACATTCAAGACCAGATAACGTCATAATAACACTGTGTTATAGATATATGATGATGATATAATGATTAAAAGCAAACTGTTTATAGTGTATAACCCTCCTCTAAAATGTTCATTATTTAACACATTTCTAATCATAATAGTTTTAATAACTCATCTCTAATAACTGATTTATTTTCTCTTTGTCATGATGACAGTAAATAATATTAGACTAGATATTCTTCAAGACACTTCTATACAGCTTAAAGTGACATTTAAAGGCTTCACTAGGGTAATTAGAGAGTAATTAGGCAAGTTATTGTATAACAGTGGTTTATTCTGGAGACAATCCAAAACTAATATTGCTGAAGGGGGCTAATAATATTGACCTTAAAATGGCTTTAAAACTATTAAAAACTGCTTTTATTCTAGCCGAAATAAAGCAAATAAGACTTTCTCCAGAAGAAAAAATATTAGAGGAAATACTGTGAAAAATTCCTGAATCTGTTCAACATCATTTGGGAAATATTTATAAAAAGTCCACAACAAGGCAAATAATTTTGACTTCAACTACATATATATAAACATACTTATATATATATATATAAACTTAAAGGGTGAACTACCCCTTTAAGATATTTGAGCTTGAACATGCTGGTCTCCAAATGAATGCACAAGAGACTCCAGCTAAACTCTCTCTGCCATCGGAGTCATAATAAGAGTGTTTATTCCTGCGCTGCAGTGTTTATATGCTGGAACACGAGTGCACATCTGAGGCGACGTCACAGTAATGAAGGCATTATATAACACACACACACACACACACACTCACAATGCTTTCTCAAGATCCAGCAGCATTAGTCACCCGCTGTCCACCGTTCCATCAAAATAACCTCATCACATGAGAAAGAGGCATTAAATCTGAGACAGAGCTCTCTTTGTTAGATATACAACATGAGCATTTCTCCAAAAGAAACTCATCAATTTCAGCAGCACGACACACACTCGCTCAACATCTGAAAAATACATGTCTGTAGAGCTTCATTAATTTAAGGAAATGAGTTATGGCAAAGATATTGTATTTTTAAGAAAATAAAAACATTATTGAATTTTTTAATCAATAACTTGTAGGAGATTTAGATATATCATTGATGCAAATGCAATAAATGTGACTCGTTCATGGGGTAAAAATGAGATGTCCTATTAAATGTGCATTAAATTCAATTTCCAAAGGTAATTTTATATATATATATATATAAAGAAAGCAAGTACAAGTCTCTAATTTATGCTTTCAAATATAATAAAATGCTAAGATATGAGTGAAATAATGTTAATCTTCAATTAGCGTAACAGATATACTTACTTTTAAACAAAAAAACAACTGTTTGGCAAAGGAAAAATTAATGAGCATTTAGGGGCAAAACTTGACCTTAAATAGAGTTTTTGAATGCGCTATTTAATCTAAAAATGATTGAAAATATAATTTCTAAATCTTCTAGTAAAATATGCAAGACATTATTTGTTGAACACAATAAAAATGCATTATAAATACGTAAAAAAATGAATCTGTGACACTTATTTATTTATTAATGCACGTTTTATATATTAAATTATTACTATTGCATACTTTTAGAAACTCCTTTCGTCTTTGATCCTCATACAAGTTTTTAAAACTTCACACAATTACTCCCACATAATAAAAAACAGCCATAATTGTCAGTAAGCAGATGCGAACACGCAAATGTACATAATAACACTATAAAAACAATATAAAATGCACATTATTAGTGACTGACAACATCTCATATTCCAGAAGTGATCTCCAGTTACAGATGAAGCTCTCCACATCATCATGTCAGCGCTAATCTGCTCTCATCACTACTTTAGAGACTAGCTATTATCAGTATTGTTAATCATCACTATAGTTAATACAGCAGCAGTGATGCAGTGATTGTCCCTCACCGGTGAGTTTGGGGTCGGTTTTGCGGCGGAATCGCTCTTTGGCCCGGAGTTTGGAGAAAGTTCTTCTGAGCAGCGGCTCCGCCATCGCTGAAGCTCCACAGCGGCGCTCATTCAGCTCTCCTGCGGGACTGAACGGCAAGATTCCGGTGGAGAAACGCGGACAACCGGAGAAACGGAGCTGGAGACGAAGAAAGCTGAAGTACAGCGACTCTCGCGCTCATGATGCCGAGCACAGGAAACACATTCCGCGCATTCCAACGCAGAGGCACGCGCACGCGCACCGCGGGGTATCACGGGAGATTGAGTCCACGGAGAGACACTCAAGAGGAAACGTACATTTACACAGCTCAGAATTAAAAATAAAATGTTTTTACAGCATGTGCAATTATTTTATATATTTTGTTACATTTTATTGGGTTTAAAATGTATATGTCTTATAATAAAAAATATATTATAAATATTGATAAAAATATGTAAAATGTATGTAAAAAGTATTATATTTATAAATATTACTGTATAAATATTAAAATACACACACACACACACACACACACACACACAACTCTTCTAAATTGAACAGTTTGATGACTGATTTGCAGACCTCTGTATGTTGTAGGTTCAGCTCCAATATGTACTCCAGTATTGTCTACAGTTGTGCTCAGCTCTACCCAAAGGGAGTTTATGTTTGCTGTAAATAAGGGTGTGTTACAGTTTTTCTCAGTCGCTTTGGTGCATTTCTCACAACACTATTTACATTTGCACAACAGTTAATGCATTTCTCAAAACAATTAGTGCAAACTGCAAAACCTAGTGGATAACCTGCAAAAGTGTGTCACTTGCTCAAAATAGATAGCTCATTCCTCAAAAGTAAGTATTCATGTCAATGAAAGTGTCAATGTCATCAAGATAAAAAGTCCTGACATCATTGTTTATGAACAAGATAGTCAAATGGCTTTGTCATGTTTTCTTTATGACAGTTTACTCTGTACAGTTTTTCCAATGCAAAAAAAGTCAGGTTTTGGTGACACTTTCTGAAAATGCTCAAGACAGCACTGTATACTATTTGAACAGCCCTTTGAAAACTACAGTAAAGTTAGACATCACTGCATTTAGTGAGGTATCTGAGTACAAGACACTGAATATGCGTGTTTCACATTGTTACTGCATTTGCTCTTTGCAATTCTAATTTATTCACAGCATTGTGCAAAAGAATAAATAGACCCTTATTTACAACAAACATAAACTCCCTTTGGGTAGAGCTGTGCACAACTGTAAACAATATTGCTGTACATATTGGAACTGAAAGTACAACATACACAGATCTGTAAATCATTCATCAAATTGTTCATTTTAGAAGACATTTTAAGGAAAAAAATATTTAAAAATGTTTATAAAATTTGCTTGACAGATTTTGACAATTAGTTCAACATTTTTGTATGTAATGACTCAAGTAATGAAATGAGCACTATTAGTTTTAAATGGAATGACTATTCAGCATTCACAAGTTTAGTTAATTTTGACTGACATGACATAAGCAAATGATAATGTTACAAACAGCAGAGAGTTGAATGAAAACAATTGATGCATGTCAAAAAGCATTTGCAATGTGTTGGAAGGAATGAGAAAC
>LR812530.1:56793798-56796298 GCA_903798195.1 Danio kyathit | reverse complement strand
GTCCGCCGGTGTGTTCGGTTTCTCGGTAACCGGGATCCTCGCGCTCTCCGGTGCCGCGCTTCTCTGCGCGCTCGTGACGCGCATCGTGATCAACCGGCGCGCGCTCCGGTGCTTCAACCAGCCGCCACTCAGGAACTGGTTTATGGGCCATATGGGGCTGGTGAGTCCATCTGGAAAACACTATAGTAAATGCCACAGTGTTTGTATTATACTGTGTATATTATAGAACTTACAACTCTGTCAATAAATGCTCCAGCAAACTATTAACTATAGTGAACTTATAAACGCATATATTGTAGTATACTTTAGTTTTTACTACAGTAAACTGGGGTGTATTGTAGTATAATGTAGAAAGCTGCAGTGTTGGCTCATTTGCATATTACTGTGGTTATTGTGTTACCATAACTGTAGAATCCCCACAACAGCTTGAAGTACTTTACTATAGTGTGGTTCAAAAACACTACATTATGTACTATAAATACAGTAGTATTTTTAATGTGGGTTATATCAGATGATGTCAGAATATAACCTGAAATTGCACCCATTTGTCTCCCTCCCCAAACAAGTTGAAATAATAGCTTAATGCATATACTAGGCATGCAATTTGCATATTGTTTTCATATTCCGGCATCACCTGCTTACCTCTGGATAACGTTCAGGCAATGTTTAGATAACGTTACTCAAACCATTCATCGATTGTTGTTTTTCACTCAGTGCTTTTTAAAATGTTGCAATTTTTGCACAGCGTCCAGAAAACATTCAACATTAAAACACAAGATACAATTTTTTTAACTTAATGAGAACACTTTCAAAACGTTCTTACAACATATTGTTAGAAAACAAAGAGTGATACATTTAAATGCTTTTTTTTAAATGGATTTATTTTAATTGCACAGGTCCTTTATTGACCTTATTCTTTAATGCCGAAGTGTGCTCGTTTTTGCGATTTCAGAACTTCCGATTCAGCTGCCTATGGGAGAAATTACTAGGAATAATAAACGTCAGAAAACAGTCAAACTACTCGCTCTACAAACAAGTGTTTGCATGACTATACAGACAACATAGAATAATATTATAAGAAAATATCAGTTTGCAACATCAAGAAGCAGAACGAGCAGTTTTTAACATATAAAAATGAATGGAAGTGAATGAGACCGGACGTCTCGAGCCAAAATAATTCAAATGGCTGCGGCAACTCGTACGTGGAGAATAAGGTGAATAGTGTAAAGGTTATTTAGATTATTAACGTGTCCTTTACACTATTAATTAACGGTTCTTTGAAGAACTTTTTACTAAAAAGGCTCTCTTGGGAAGCAAAAATAACAACACTGTGAAAAACCCAATTTTGGTTCTTCCCAACATCTTTAATTTTAAGAGTGTTGACAGACAGCTTCATATAGTAACACTGTGTTTTACTTCTGCACAACAATTTAATGTACAAAATAACATTTGGTTTTGCAAATTACATTAATACAGTATTTATATAAAGTAGTATGTAGTTATCTCTACAGTATATACTCGTATTATATTATATATTATAGTTTATACTATATACATATATATAGTTAAAACCAGAAGTTTACATACACTCTAATAAAGGAACATAACTATTTTTAAAGATGTCTGATGGTAAATGATACTAAACGTTTACTATTTTAGGGCTGTTAGGATTACCTAAATCATTTACATTTGCTAAATGTCAGAATAATGAGAGAATTATTTATTAATTTCTAGTCAGTCAGAAGTTTTCCCACATTTCCTTGGTATTTGTTTAGCTTTGCTTTTAAACTGTATAACTTTGGTCAAATGTTTTAGGTCTCCTTCCACAAGCTTCTCACAATAGTTTGCAGGAATTTTGGCCCATTCCTCCTGACAGAATTGGTGTAACTGAGTCAGATTTGTAGGCTGTCTTGCTTGCACAAGCTTTTTCAACTCTGCCCACAAATTTTCTATAGGATTGAGCTCAGGGCTTTGTGATGGCCACTCCAAAACATTCACTCTGTCGTCCTTAAAGCACATTGTAACTAATTTGGCAGTATGCTTAGGGTCATGGTCTGTTTGGAAGACCCATTTGTGGCCAAGTTTTAATTTCCTGGCTGATGTCTTGAGATGTTGCTTCAGTATTTCTACATAATGTTCTTTCTTCATGATGCCATCTATGCTGTGAAGTGGACCAGTCCCTCCTGCAGCAAAACAGCCCCACAACATGATGCTGCCGCCCCCATACTTCACAGTTGGGATGGTGTTCCTAGGCTTGTAAGCTTTCCCCTTTGTCCTCCAAATGTAACACTGGTCATTATGGCCAAACAGTTCAATCTTAGCTCCATCAGACCACAGGACATGTCTCCAAACATTAGTCTTTTCCCAGTGTAATTTAGCTAATTGTAATCTGGCTTTTGTGTTGATTCTGGCTTGTTGATTTTCCCATGTTGTCACACAAGGAAGCAGTGTGTTTGAGGTTTTCCTTCAATACTATTCTACAGTTGTGCCTCCAATTAAC